>APFE031734848.1:90128-147094 GCA_000404065.3 Pinus taeda | reverse complement strand
TTGAAAATATTTTGACTGTGGCGATTTATCTGGCATTGGAAGAACATTCTAAGTCAAATGTTCCAAGTGGCTAGTTGCTTTAGTCCTTTCTACTTTGTTTTCCTACTACACATTTTTTTTTTGGCTCCTAGCTAGTCCTAGCTTCATCCTTGATGAATTCAATCCTATTGTTGGAGCTCACTTTGATTTTAGACACTTTGTTTTCCATAATTTCCAAATCAATGCAAATCTTAGTCTAAAACATCTCTACTTTACTATGCCATAGTTCGAATTTGGTGTTCATTAAGAGCTAAATAAGTATCCCTCTCCTTAGCTTCTACAATTCCTCTATGGTTCGAAATTTCTAGCATCCCTTGGAGTGACTCCAACAACTTGGATAGGAGTTGACCCAAATATGTCTAGTCCACCTCACAAGATGAAGTCCTAGGCTCCATCATGAAGGGGAGATGCCTTCCCACTCCATGAATATCAAAAGATGGCAATCATCGTTAGTCATAGAGGGCGATTCTTATCAATATGACGATTTGGGTGTAAGAAGAGTAAATGTGTGCCATATATCTCCTCTTCTACATCTGATGTACTGCCCTGAAGCCTTGAATTTCCTTGCACGCAGACCCATGCCTGAATCCTCACTAATCTTCTTTTCAATTTCTATTATTAGTTTCTACTTGATTATTAGTTAATACTCCCAAAACCCAAGCATATTGATACTCTATTTTATCGTTGTGTCAAATAATAACCCCTCTCGCTCCTAACACCCCTAAATGGCTTAATTATTAATAATTATTAATAATTATTACTATTTTTTATTTTTTATTCTTTAATCATGTAGGAAAATGTAACTATTTTTGGTCTTCATTAATTAGATAATGAACTTATAATTATATATATCTAGTTATATCTAGTTATGTTTGTTATATATATAATATTATATAACAAAAAATTCTCCTTTTCGATTTTAACTTTAAAGATACTATTAATCCAAGTATTTAGTTTTGTAAACTAATCATAGTATATTTATTATTAAAAAGATTTAAAAGATAAATTAATTTAAATTCAAAATAATAAAATAAAATAAAATTTCTTATTTGATAAATATATATTATAGTTTAGGTTGTTTAGATAATAATTAGGTTGTTTTATGTTTTGAAGTTTATTTCGCATATTTGTCGTTAAATTTGTTAGAAATTTAAAATGCATTTTAAATAACAAAAAGATAAAATATTTTGAAAATTTATTTCAATAAATTCCTATGAAAAGAACATCACAACATAGAATAATTAGAAAATAAAGTTTTTACCATTAAAAATCAAGAAACAAAATCATAATAAACATGTTACCATTGCAACTATTGAAAACTTATTCTTGATGAAATGAAATGAAAAATTAAAACCTAAATTATATAGTCTTTTTGGGGTTTTGTATGTTGTTTTTTTTGTTTTCAAAGGCTTTCTTGGTGGTTTCCATGGGTTTTCTTGTGGTTTTCATTGTGGTTTTTCATTTCAAATTAATTTTTTTTGTTATAATAAAAACTAATCCAAACAGAGATAAAATGATAGGAAACCTACCTTGGCTTACCAACATTGGTTGGTTTGATCTTTAGGGACATTTGTGGGGTTGTTGCGCCATCTCCCAAATGCTCAGTTGAATTCCAAACCCTTACTTGAGCATTTAATTTTCACAGTCTACAGAAATAGTTTGGAAAATGGCAGCCATGGTTTTTAATGCCAAATGGAGGCTCGATCGAGCTTGTGTGTTAACTCGGGCACATAGGAGCTTGATCGAGGTTTTGTTTGAAAGCTCGATCGAACTAATTCTAAGCCCTTAAGTAGTTCAATCAAGTTCTTAAAAATTTCTCAATCGATCGCTTAAAATGACTCGATCAAGCTCATTTTTTTCACAAAAACACGCCCTCGCTTTGCAAAAATGTGTAACCCAAATCCATGCACAAACCATAAAGAAAAGTACTACATAAAAATATGTTAGAGGAACCAAGAATAAATGCAGAAAATGCATTGATTCACCTATACAAGAAAAAATAGGATCAACTATCTTGAAACCATTCCAACCAACCCTTCCCATCATCAAGGCTAAATCATCATGGATCCTAGGTAATGAAACACATATTAGTTTATGGATGAATAACATTAAATGCCATCCTCCGCTAGAAGAGAATCCTTAAATATTAACTCCTTCAATAAAATGGTTAGGTAGTATTGACAAAAAGACTTAAATACATATCTCTCTGGTATATAAATGGTATATCGATTAGATGGAAGATTGGTCATTACCCAAGTTAGTTATATCCACTGATCTTTATCTTTGAATCAATTCTTTTGATATGTGCACCTGAAGCAATCCATAAACAAGATCACATGTTAGGGAAGAAGACACTACACTATTAAAAAATGATATGTATGGAAATTTGAGGAAGAAAACATTCTTGTAAGGCATGTGATTTGGAAAAAAAATTGGGCCAACAATGTTTCTCCAAAGATTAATATTTTTAGTTGGACATATAATAAGGGAAGACTTAACAATTGACATGCTAGGAAGAATAGTGATCTTTGACAAGTCTAGATGTGAACTTTCCCTACCCTTTGAGGAAATTAAAAAACATGATCCAGATTTATGCAGGAACGAAATGAAAAAAATATTCAAACATAAGCACATAGCTACAACAAAAACTGAACTTCAATTTATTAATAGAAAAATAATGAAATTGTTTAATTCCATAATGGAAATAAACTAGCTCGGGTGATGGTAGCTTATCTCTGAGAAGAGATGTGATGGCTACATGCCTCTGAAACTATGTGACCATGAGGCTCCAAAGCCTTTTTATTATTGAGAAATAAGGGAAAACCATAAACATCCAAAACCGTAACCCTAGGAGATGAAGTGCCCAAAGTTTGTGGGTCCTATTGGGGTTAGTTAGTACATCAACTTCCTAAGGTCGTAACTTTGGCATATGAACTTCGTTTGATGCATATGATACCTTGTTAGAAATATGTATATGAGGTCTACAACTTTCGACTATGAACCCCTACCTCATCCTATTAATTTTCCTGTTTTCCAAAAAAAATATCATTAAGGACCTCAAAATGCCTCTACAAGTTTAGGACCTAAAAAACTGCCAAAAATAGTAAAGTGTGCTACAACTAAGGAAACTGAAATAGGTAGTGTTGGGGGTCCAAGTGATTAGGTGGATGGCCACCAATATCCACCTGGATCAAAACACCTCTTCCTCGAATGCCCTTATGCCGAATAGGTATGGATTTTCTTTTCTAAAGATATTGATCCTCACATCACCTCTCCATTCACATGACCATATCTATTTACAAATTGGTATAAATGCTATGGTAGTTCCTTTCACTCCAAGCCAAAATTGAAAATGGTTTGGATGGCTATCATGAAATTTATACCATGGAAGATAGGCTCGGCTCAAAACAAAGTCATATTCAAGGAATTCATCCTTCTTCCTAAATATTTTGCAAAAAGGTCTCAATTTTCTCCCCACAAATTATTTTACCATACTTTCGCATGCCAACCAGATTCCAATTAGATGACTCAGAGAAGACATGGTGGCCCACTTCCATCAATTTGGACAATTCTAAAGAGAAAAAAAATTGAAAATTTCCCATAACATCATGCTTGCAACTTCAATAAGAGTCATAGGAGTTCTCTAAATGGTGGACAATGCAAGGTTCGTATGTTTTATTCTTCGATGGAGACTCAAAAGGAAACCCAAGGGAGGTAAGTGGTCGGCGGGGGGTTAGGGAGTTATCATTTTCCTTGTAAGAATAAATGAAGGAAAACTCGCATGTAAATTCTGAATGAAAACTAACCACTTAGCAAAAGAATATGCTCTTCTTGGAGGCATTTTCCTATGAAAACCTCTACAACCAAACTCATTAATCATGTTCGAAAATTCTTTGTTGCTAAAAAACTACCCGGTTAAAGGAATAAATGCAAAAGAAATAGGATTGGAATCCACCATCAACCAAATTTGGGAGTAGTTTATAACTTAGCATGCAAAGTCAAGCGGTTTCATATTAAATAGAAACACGATCAAATGGTGGATCCATAGAACTTTGGCCCAAACATTTGGTTATTACTTTAACAAATGGTCTATCTAAGTTCTCTACATAGATAATTGAACTTGATATTAGCATACTCCTAGTTTCTCTTGTATTCTCCCCTACTACAATTATAATCATGAATTTGGGGGAGTTATGATCCACTCGTATCTCCCTCCGAAAATACAAAACAACCATTGAAGGTTTGCGATTCAAACTAAAAGTGGTCTTAGTAATGTTGGTATCAATAGAGAGCTCTCTAGGAAATGATATGGACATGGCTTTGAGAATCTTAATAAGCATCAAGAAAAAGATTAACTCTCTGGAACAAAGGGTTTGTAGCATGGATAACCCAATTACAATTGTGGTTCCTCAACATCATGAAATAATGACTTAGAAAGATGACTTCTTGAATAGATCCTCTACATCAATTGTGACCATCCTAACAGATCAATTGGATGTTCATGATTGTTTACCATCTTGTCCTCCTCATTGATGTTTTATCTATATTAAATTATACTTTTGGTTCTTATCATATCCATAAGTTTAGTATAAGGAAGAATTTTGGTTTTTGGACCATTGGAAAAACATAGTTCCACCCATGCAGACCTTGTTTTCCTTCTCTCCATGTTATGCGTTATCTATTTATTTTTTTTTATGGTGTGTAGTTTATCCTCTATAGGAAATTTTTTGAGTTTGGACTCAAAATACAAAGGAATCTTGATATCTATGTATCTAACAATAGAGAGATTCTCCTATAACATCAAAATTGTGTAACACTTATATGAGCTTTGACTATATATATATATATATATATATTATATAGTATATATATATATATATATATATATATATATAATATATATATATATATATTAAATATATATTATATATATATATCGAGAGAGAGAGAGAGAGAGAGAGACGGAGAGAGAGAGAGAGAGATTTTATTTACATTTAACGAGTAAATAATAGGTGTTGGCATTGTCATCTTAGTTCCTCTAGAAGGAAGTTAGAAAAAATATGTAATTGAAAATGCAACTAGTTAAATGCTAAAATAAATTTATATTCCATATTATTGTTAATAATAAGCATATTATAATATTTTTTTATTTATATTATATAAAATAATGTGTATAATATCGTCAAAAGTATTTTTCATAATATTACAAGTTTTAAGGGGAAAAAACAATTGAAACAATTTTTTTTGTTAGCCATGGGTTTTTCTGTTTCCTTTTATTGACTTTCAATTTTCAAAATTAAATCCCTACCATCTATCCAATAATTTTTTATGATTAAATTAAAATTCTTGAAGCCCTATTCCAAAATTGGCATTCCATTCAATATATTCAACCTAGATCCATCTCAACTTTGGATCTATCCAGTTTCGAGAGGATAAACTATATAAGATGAAAACATATTTTTTGAAGCGAAAACTTGAGGGAAGGTTTGCACATAATGTTTACATAATAGAACATTAGAACATCTCTTCCGTATTGGGAGGAGCATCTCTCAACTCCAATAGCAGACATTAAAACACTTACCTCATGATACATCTAACATTAACAAGATTTAAAAGAAAAATCATAAAAATTAACTAATTTATAACTTTATCCTATATTATTGTTCATTATTAAAGTCATAACCCATATTCATATGACATTTTTTTATTAATGAATTAATTAAAATGGTAGAAAAGGATTAACCCTTTTTGAGATAAATCTCAATTTTTGATCTATCATCACTAGTACTAAGAATATTCTACAATATCCCTTGGTGGTTAAATCCTTACTATCCACCTAATAATCATGAATAATTAAATTAAAACATTGAAATCCTGTTTCAAAATAAACATAGCTTAATTATTACATTAATGCATACAATGTAGCCAAAAAAACATTTCACATGTTTAAGAATTTCATATAGCAATAAACAATTGAAATAATTGTTTATGTTAGCCATTGATTTTTTTCTTACTTATTATATTTCAATGTATTTCCTTTTAATTTTGACATTTCCAACAATGTTAAAATTTTCATTTGCTACAAGAGAAACCTAGATCTCTCTTAATGAGGGCCCAAATATCTCAAGGTGCAAACCTACTTTTTGAGTGCAAAACTTGAGGAAAGGTTTGCACGTCTAGAGACTTGATCCTTCTCGACACTTGATAAATATGGAGTTAAGATGGATGGATTAATTTTTACTTTTTCTAAGAGCAGGTCAACGTTTTCATTAATATAAAGAATTGGTTTCAGGGCCACAACTTGTACATTGGTCTACATATTCAATGATTCAACTTCCTTCAAATGTCCACACTATAGCTAGCCTATTATTGTGGCTATTTTTACCTACCATTCCCAAACGAAGCGTAATATATGCCTTACAAAAACAACATAATAGAAATATATATACGTAGCATTTAAAATATTCTAACTGTGTGGATTTATTTGGCATTGGAAGACCATTCTGAGACAAGTGTTCCAAGCCCCGCTTGAGTACTTTTTTGCTTTATTTGCCTATTGGGTGACTTTGCTTTTTTTCTTCTTTGCTCTGAGTTGGTCCCACTTCATCCTTGATCAATTGAATCCTATTGTTTGAACTCTCTTTGATTTCAGACACTTTATTTTCCATAGTTTTCAAATCAACCCAAATCTCAGTGTCGAACATCTCTACTTTACTCTGTAGTAGTTCGAATTTGGTGTTCATTAGGAGTTGATAAGTCTCCCTCTCCTTATCTTCTATAAATCCTCTATGGTTCAAGTTTGCGAGCAACCCTTGGAGTGACTCCAACAACTTCGATAAGAGCTTACCCAAATATGTCTAGTCCACCTCACAAGACGAAGTCCTAGGCTTCGTGATGGATGGGAGATGCCTTCCCGCTCTACGAATCTCAAAAGATGGCAGTCATCATTGGTCATAAAAAGAAATGTTTATCAATATAATGAGCTGGGTCGAGGAAGAGTAAATATGTACAAAATGAGTAGGTGCAAATTATCTTTATAGTATATGACAAAAATAAAAATTTGTTTATTTAATATTTTAGACAAATATTTATAATTAAAACCAATTCAACACTAAATAAATTTTAACTAACAAACTTTAAAAATATTGAATTTCTACCTCTCCCATGAAATTTGACCCTGTAACGTCGTGAAGACTAAACCCACACAAATATTTTATCGTTACCTTATTGTAACCCATTCGTGAACTCTTCTTCCCTTATATTAATATTGATATAAGAATATGAAAATATGATACTATTATTGTAGTGGAAACCAAACTTACACCCGTCGGTCTTAAGACCAGGGTACCGGGTGAACAAATTGTCGGCATTAATAAGCCCTAACGCATGTCATATAAAAGGAGCAAATCAGTGGCCTTGACGGGAGGGTGCGGGAAACTTAAGTACACGAACTTCTTGTCGTGGCTCAGCTCTTTTTGGTTAAAGACATCTCATCTGTAAAAGTGAAAGGATTGCCTGCAATGGACGGGTTTTACGCTGCCATTGGAAAGCGAGCACGCAGGGAAAACGAGCTTCCAGAGAACAATGATGGAAACAAGAGGCTGAACTCTGGCACGGGTAAAGAGCGAACTTTGCCTGGCGCTAACAGTAATGTGGTAGGAAGTGTTATAGGAAAGGCAGGTAAAGTTATAAAAACTCTGAGGCAGCAGACGCGTTCGAACATCAAAGTTACGGATACTGTTCCAGGCGTTGATGAGCGCGTCATAGTAATCTTCAGCTCGCCGTCAACCAACCACAAGGAGCAAGATGGCGAGGATTGCAATGAGAATGAAGTTGAACCTGTGTGTCCTGCTCAGGATGCTCTTCTTAGAGTGCACTCTCTTATTGTCCAACAATCTTCTGGCACTGATAATGACGTCGACAGAGAGAGACAACACATTGCTCGGTTGCTGGCTGCTAATAGCCAGATTGGAGGTTTAATTGGAAAAGGTGGAAATAACATTCAAAAGTTGAGAAGTGAATCGGGGGCACAAATTCAGATACGCCCAAAAGATGAGTTGCCAGGCTGTGATTTTAGTTTTGGTGAAGTTGTTGTCATATCTGGAGATGCAACCACTGTCAAGAAAGCACTGTATGAAGTTTCAGCTTTTCTGTATAAACACCCACCTAAAGAACAAATTCCTTGGAGTGATATTTTATCTGCAACGAACCCAAGCTCACTCGTTCCTTCTGGTGTGCCTGCATCATTTACTCCGCCAAATTATGTTCCGCAAGGAGATTCACTGTTTGCTCATCACAGTTCAGGTGCTCCAAGAGTAACTGGTACTTATGGCTCCGGCCATTTACCAGCACTGGGAGGATATGGAAGTGAAGCTGCTCGAAGTTCATGGTCTCTTAGTTATAACCCTGCTCTTCCCATTGCTCCAAAATCTCGGAATTTTGCTATTGAGAAAAGTCCGGAGGAGTTTTGTATTCGTATTGTATGCCCAAATGATAAAATTGGAGGTGTGATTGGTAAGGGTGGCAATATCATCAAAAGCATGAGGAAAGACACAGGAGCAAGTATTAAGGTTGAAGACGCACAATCAGATTCAGATGAACGTGTAATTGTAGTTTCTTCAACAGAGTTGGCTATTGATGGGGTTTCACCTACGCTTGAGGCAGTCCTCCAATTGCAAGGAAAGACTAGTAGTGACAATGACAATGATGAAGGTAGCATTTGTACAAGGCTTCTTGTTCCGTCAAAGCACATTGGTTGCCTTCTTGGTAAAGGTGGCAACATCATCAGTGAGATGCGTAATCACACTGGAGCAAATATTCGCATATTTCGCAGAGGAGCGACCCAAATGCGCTTCCCAAAATGAGGAGCTGATTCAGGTTACTGGAGAGCCGAGTGTTGCTAGAGATGCACTCATCCAAATTACAAAAAGGATGAGGGAAAACATTTTCAAAGAGAAGTTTCATGGTGCTACCAACACCCACACAGTGTCTCTTTCGTCTAGTCTATCTGTACCCACTGCGATCCCTCTTTCATCATCAAGGTATGGCACAAGGCAATATGATCTAGGATTGACAAGGTAGATCAGGTGCTCTAGTGTAATTTTTTTTTTAAATGAATTCATTTTTAAATACATATTATTTATAAATATGTACCGTATTAAGTGATTATCAAATTTCAGTTTGCTTAATTGATTTCATTTAAATTCAGTAGGTTAATGAAATAAATTGAGGAAATTTATGTTGTAGTTTTATGTTTATAATTAAAAAATTAAATATTATTTTCTATTTCATTATAAAATATATAATTATATTCATAATAATCTAGAAAAATTTAGAGATTTAAAATATCTATAATAAATTTCTATGGATGAAAAAATTATATAAGTGTTATTATATATACTTATTAACTTTTTATTGTGAATTTTAGTTATATTGTTCATATAGCAATGTTTATAATTCAATAAAAACTAATACAAATTAAAACTATCACGTAATATACAAATATGATTTGAAGAAAATATTTAAGTTGTAAGCAGACATTATAGTAAAGATGATTAAATCATTCAATAAGAGGATTATGAGGATTGAGATGACAAGTATTGGTTTGTGCCTTGAACATTCTACTCATGATCTATGTGCTCATAGCAAGTTTTGGTCCATGTCCATGCATTGATATATATGCTTGTGGAAAATGTTTGTCCATGTCCATGCATTGATATGCATGCTTGTGGCAAGTGTTTGTCCATGTCCATACATTAATCCACACGCTCCCATAAGTGTTGCTCCATGTCTATGCATTGTTGGGGAATAAGAAACATGGGAGCACTATATAGTAACAAAGCTTCATGTTCCTTGATTAGGGCAACAATTAAAAGAAGGAAAGTAATGATGTAAGGGGGTAGTTGAGGAACATTTTCAATGCTACTCATAGGAGCATTGCAAAAGCATTCATAGGAGTTGTGTAAGTGTTTTGTTACCTAAGAGAAGTGGAATCTCTTGATTGACAAAATGTTGTTCAAACAATTCAGGGAGGATTAAATGATGAAGAAGAGAAGAATAATGTTGCAAATTGGAACAGTTTTGCATATATGTGCTTATAATAGCCAGTGGATCAACACCCATTTGGAGTATGTTGAACTTGTTTGGTGAGAATTGAAAAGAATTTTGTAGCTAAATACTTCATCGAATAAATTATAGAAGATAAAATCATTTAAGATAATGTTGATTTGCAAGTTGTAGAAAATAGAGGCCCATCAAAAGTGGAGATTATAATGCATCTCTTGGATATGGAATAAGGGGATATCATTTACAACATGGTTGTATGAAGGACCATTGTGAAGAAGATTTCCACATAAACCAAGGTGAAACTTTACGTAAGTATGGTGAGATTTGACTTCATAGAAAACAACTTGGTTACTGACGTGAAAAAAAATGGAGGTGAATGTTTTTAATTACATACAAGGGAGCTTGGTTATTGAGGTGAATAAAAATTTGGAGGTGAATATTACAGATCAGGAAACTCAGTTGATGCTTCATGCACTTGAAAAATTATCCCCAATGGATTGAAAGAGCTTAGGAGTGATTGATGGAAAAGAACAACCTATGGAGAGAGTGAAAGGTTGGATGTGAATGTTTGAAGTGCATGAAGAGTGAGCATCCATCAAATACGTTGGAGAATCTACTCATGACCTAAATGCTCACGGTAAGTGTTAATCCATGTGCATGCATTGGTCTGCGTGTTTGTGGAATGTGTTGGTCCATGCCCATGCATTGACTTGAAGAAAAAGGGAACATGGCGACATTATATACTAATAAAGTGTCATATTCCCTTATTAGGATGCTTATTGAAAGAAGGAAAGAAGCATTGCAAGGAGTTAGTGGTGGAATATTATATTTTCTTATTCATTCTATGACTAGCACAACCATGTTTACTAATGTGGTTTATATAAACCAGTTAACATCATTCCACCGATCAGTGTATATAAACCACATAAATGTGGTTGTGATATTTACAACTCACATGCATGGAGTATAATGATAGTTACAATAATGATTACGTTAATTGTTGAGATGCTTAATGGGTTTGACCATGCTTAAAGAAGGTTGAACATTATTGACCATATTCAACCATATAGATCTTGATTGACCATATTCAACAATAAAGACCTTGGTTGACCATTATTGTTGACCATACTCAACCATATTATAAAATGTTTCTCAAATTTCTCTATTTGACAAATTATAAACTTTTTTTTAATTCATTATATCAACCTATAGAAATATAAATACATATTGGTGACTGCTTTAACCCATACAAAGACTTTTACCTACATACAAGTTATTTCTTTCCCTTCACCGCAAATCCTTCAATTTTCTTCATATAGATCTCTTCTTCCAGATCCTCGTGAATAAACGTTGTCTTCATAACCATTTGTTCTACCTCAAAGTCAAAAGCAGCAACAACAGATAAAAGTAATCTAAGAGAAGCTACCTTGGAAATAGGAGAAAAACTATCACTAAAATAAATTCCCAACACCTAGGAATAACCTTTTTCTACCAACTGAGCTTTATATTTCTCCACCTTTCCTTTTGCATTCATCTTATTCTTAAACACCCATTTTCTTCCAATGGGTTTCCTTCCAATCGGCAACTCCACCAGATCCAAAGCCTCATTTTTCTCCAAAGATGGCATTTCATCACCATGGCCTCTTTCCAGTGTTTGCCATCCTATGAATTTACTACCTCCCTGATAGTTCTGGATCATCATCAGTAATAAATAAAGAAAATTTTGAATGGAAAGCAGATGGACTATACCCTTTTGGCTACCTTCTTTCTTGAACTGATCTTCTCACAACTGGATTTTGTGGCTCTTCATCTTCTGATTCATGTTATGTTGTAGAGTCTGATTCTTTTTCCTTTAGCTCAAACTCTATCTTCTCAGTTTCCTTTGGTAGGACTTCATGTTTAATAACATCTTTCACCTCTATAAAGACCTCATCTCAACTATACACAACATTCCTTGTTTATGGGTTCCAGAGCATATAATTTTCTAAACCATCCTTATACTCAATAAAGATGTACCTTTCATATTTACTATCCAACTTGGTTCTTTTCTCCTTTGCAAAATGTACATATGCATCACAACCAAATACCCTTAGATGTGAAAGACAGGGTTTATTACCAGTCCATACCTCATATGGAGTCTAATCCTCCAATGTTGATGAAGGTGTTCTATTAACCAGGTAACATGCAATCTCCATTGCCTCTACCCATAATTCTTGTCCTAACCCGGCACCACTGAGCATGCTTCTTTCATTTTCCATCAACGTTTTGTTCATTATTTTTGCAACTCTATTTTGCTGAGGTGTGTATGGAGTAGTCTTCGATCATGCTATACCACACTACTTACAGAACTCTTCAAATTCCTTCTTGCAGAACTCTCCACCATTATCTGTCCTTAGCACCTTTATTTTCTTCTTTGTCTAGTTTTCCACTAGAGCCTTAAATTCTTTAAACCTTTCAAAGACTTTAGATTTCGTCCTGAGAAAATATATCAATGTATTCCTTGAGAAGTCATCTATAAATGATACATAGTAGACAAACTTACCCAGTGATGGAACTGACACAAGTCCAACCACATCACTATGCACAAGCTCTAATATTCTTTTCGCCCTCTAAGCACCAGAGGGGAAACTCACCCAATTTTGCTTCCCATATACACAATGTTCACATAAATCAAAATCCATAGAGAAATTATACATACCTTCTACCATACCATTACCATGCAGTATTCGAAGGCCCTTTTGTCCAATATGTACAAGCCTTTGATGCCATAACATGGTCTTTTCTCCAGAGGCCACTAGATTTTTTGCTCCACTTTTAGGAACCACATAACTATTGCACCCATCAATAACAACACTACCTAGAAGCTTGTATAGAGTTCCAATCCGAACTCCCCACATCAATACCAGTGCTCCTCAAACCATATTACAGGTATCTTTCTCGAACACTATTTTTACACCTGCACATCCATCTTGCTTATAGAAATCAGATTTCTGGCCAATGCAGGAATATACAGAACACCAAGAACTATTTTAATCCTTCCACCTTGCAACTTCAACTTTAATTTTCTGCATCTAATGATTCTAGCCTTCCTGTCATCTCCTAAGAAGACATCACCACCATCATATTTCTCATACCCGCAGAACCACTCCCTATGGGGAGTGAAGTGAAAGAATGGACCTGAGTCAATCAACCATGCCTCATGATCTACATGTGTACTTGAAGAAGAAGCCATGTACACATCCCCACCTTCATCTAAGGTGGTTTTTGCCTCTGCAAAAGGAGCATCATCATATCCTTTTCCTTTCCTAGGAGCTTTAGATCTACAGTCCTTTTTGAAGTTTCTTTCCTTTCCACATTTCCCACATACATTTACAGGTTTTCCTGGAGAATTAGATCTCCATTTATATTTAGATCCCCCGCTCAAAGACATATTTTTGTTTATGTTCTGGGACTATCCTCATACAAATAAGGCATATCCTTTTTGTCCCTCCATATTTTTCCATCTCAACTCCACCGACAGCAAGGATCAAACTATTTCATCAAACTTCAAGGTAGTTGTATTGCTACGTATTGCAACAACCAGACTATCCCACAAATCTGGTAGAGTACACAATAAATTGATGCGTTTATCTTTAGCTGAAATTTAATATCAATGTGATAATAACTAGCTTACCACAATATTAAATGCATTCATATTCTTTGTCACCGAGTCTCTGTTCTTCATCCTCAAATTATATAGCTTTTTCCACGGGAACAATTTGTTCACTAAAGACTTAGATTGGTACAAAGTCCCTAACTTGTCCCATGAAGACTTTGTCATAGCTTCCCATGATACATTCAACAATACTAAATCTTAGATACACAACCGTATTTTTCTCTTTTCTTTTTTATCCAACTTCTCCCAGTCTTCTGCTACCATTGTTGTTGGTTTAGTACTTGGATCTATCGCAATCCACTAATCTTTATCCACCGGCAGATCCTCCATGTTGAGTTTCCATAACTCAAAACTCTAACCATTAAATTTCTCGATCTTTATCTTTCCACTACTCGCCATCTTCTTTCACCACAAGAATTGATCCCGTAGGTCTCCCACAAAATAGGGTCTACCACAGGCTTGACCAAAACCCCTTAGTATCAAAGGCGTCCACTTGAAGACGAAACAAATTTGATACCAAATGTAGTTTTTAACCCTGTACATAAATTACCTATAAATGAATTCTTAAAAAATGTAAAATATACAATGGCAAGAAATAAAAAACCAATACGTAGAGATTTTAAACTAGGACAACTAGATTGATTTTTCATTTTATTCCTTTCAATGTTATAATACATATATATACATGTCGAAGCATTCATAAACCCCAATACATCAACCCTGGATTAGAACATAACCATAGTTCCCTTGACTAGATCGACAAAATACCATGGGAAAAAAACCATCATGCCCAAAACCATGTGCAAAAACCATGCACAAAACCATAGGTAGGTTCCCCCACCTAATATAGGGTCCAAGAAAAATTTCTCAGGGCACTTCACTAGACCCCATACAAGGGGGCTACCCACCCTTTTTGCACCCAACACAATGAACAGAGATGGTTATCCCCCTCATGCATGTGACTAGTCGTGGAAACAATATTATGCACACCCAACAAATATATTATCAATGGAAAGGAGTTAGAGGGCGAGTAAATACTCATTGGAAATGCTTTGAAGTCCTCTATGAGCCTGTAGAAATTATATCCTCATTTAAGGTCCCTTTGACATCAATAATAATTAATCTCACAAACAATATCCCCCTTTGTAATTGATGACAACAATATCCTCATAGGCTACATCCCCTATCACCATACTTCTCCCTCTATCATCATGTTGCTCCCATGTCATCATGCTTCTTCCCCTTTGACATCAATAACAAAGTGATGCTCTAATGAGATGCAAGAGAGATGACCCCCATTTTTTGATAAAGATGTTCAAATGCTTCTCTAGGGAGGGGTTTTGTGAAGATATCTGCAATTTATTCTTTGGTGTTGACATACTCCATTTTAATATTCTTCTCTCCAAACTATTATTGGAGGAAGTGATATTTAATTTGGATATGTTTTTTATTTGAGTGCATGATTGGATCCTTTGAGAGGCTTATTGCACTAGTGTTCTCAAAGTAGATGGTGATAGGTTGATTTGTTTATATGTTGATACCCTTCATGGTTTCCTTCATCTATAGGATTTGTGTACAATAATTAGTAACTACTATGTACTCAACTTCAGTTATGGAGAGAGATATGGATGCTTGTTTCTTACTAAGTCATGATATTGTTGTCATTATGGCTAATGTGTTGTCTTTGATGGCAACCTACTTAATAAAAATGCCAACATAATGGTAGTGGGATGAGTATAGATGCTAGTAAAAATACGACAAAAGGATTGGAAAAAGGCATATCATTTCAAAGATAGAGGAATGATAAAGATAAAGTGTAGGAAAATATACGTGGGTCCTGTAAACAAAGACTGTGTACATACACGAGTATGGTGAAGCAAAGTCTTGTACAGTTTTTGCAGCATGGTATTCTTAATACTTGGGGTTTTTTACATGGTATTGGCCCATAGCAATGAGCACGACAATGGATATTTAATCCCGTCAAAGAATACCATCAGCCTTACTAAGGGATTGGCCTAAGGTATTGGCTAAGGCCTAAGCTATATAAGGAGATGGAGATCAAAGTGCTAAGTGTGCAAGTTATGGGTCATTAATGAATGGTTTGATTTGAAACATGTGTGCACCAAGGACCATCAAGGAGGTTTTGATTTAATAGATCTAAAAGCATTTTAGTAACTAATAAATATGCTTGATTGATCCTTTATAATTATGACTAAAAATTATGAATTTGTGATGGTAATGATACTCTGACAATAAGATATAACAGTAAGGGTTGTGAAATATGCTTTGTGGTTGCAGAAAAGGAATGATTCAATAATTTTAGATTTGTACATAGGTTTTCTTCAGAAAGGTCGCGTACATATGTGGATCTACTTCTTGGGGGTCATGTATATATTCTGAAAAAAATTAGAATCTGTATCCAGATGTGAAGTATTAAAAGTGCGTACATACACAGGTGTTATTTATAAAAATCATGTACAATTGCTAGGGTTTTGAAGCATGAAATTCTAATGATGGTTGATCAATTCAGTTATGCTTGCTGATGTCTGTCAATGATGTCTCTCTTATAATGATCTGTGTTTGATAGTACTAGTTGGGTTGAACTGATTGTGGAATGAAATGTTAACTAAATGATGATGTTGTTATATAATGACCTATATTTGGTTCTGTTATCTGTGATGGGTTTGGTATGTGATACAATGACATTGATTATGATTCAGGTATCAATATTTTTGAGATATATATGTGTACATTCTTAAGGAGAAGCACGTACATACACAGGTATGATTAATAACAGTAATGTATACAATCCGATGTATTCTTGATCAAGGTGTGTAGTGGCAGTAGTTGGTTTATGTGATGGGTAGCAATGCTTGGATTTATATATTGATGAGTGCCTATGCATTAGCATGATTTGTTTTTATCTAGTTTGATCTAATTGCATTGGTTACATTAGTTGCTTTGATGATTCAATTGGTTCAGACTTTGAGTAATTGATTTCAAAATAGTTGAAAGTGGATCCAATTTGAAACATTCTGAAAAGTGATCCATAAAGAGCTAAGGATAGAACTCTTTAGAAAGGGGGTTGTAGCTCCCTTCTAAAAGGAGTTATAAAATGAGATAAGGTTGTATCCTTCTATAGGTAGGAGCCTGTGTACTAGTTGAAGTCTGCACTAGTACAAGATTGTAAGAATATTATTTTTTAAATGAATATAGAGACGACAGTAGCGGTGATTTTCCCCCACATTGGGTTTCCACCTAAAATTTTGGTGTTCATGTGTGTTGATGTGTTTCTTATGTGTTGACTATCTATTTTCTCTTTAATGATCATATTTTCTACTTAATACATGTTTTAATGAAGTAATGAAGCAATGGTTAAAGATTAGTAGATGATGAATTATATGTAAAGCTATTTTACTGGATATACGCAATTTTCTTTCATCATAGTTGTGTATGTATGTGGGCTCACTGAATAAGAGTCATGTATAGAAATTCGAATAAGAAAAGTAAAGTTGAAGTAAGTTTTAAAATAATGATTCACACCCCCCCACCCCACCCCTCTTAGTATTTTTTCTAACAATTGGTATCAGAGTGGGTCCTTCAAAAGAAGCTTGATCACTTGAAGGAAGATTCATCAAGATGAGAAATCAAGAGGGAGTAGCATCTATCAGGCCACCATTATTTAATGGATCCAACTTGGTTTTCATGAAGGTTAGAATAAGAGCTTATCAACAGTCACTTGGAGATGATGTTTGGGGAATGATTGAAGGAGACTATCAGTATCCATCCTCCATTCCCACAAATGAACAAGAAAAGAAAAAAATATGAGACCAATGCAAAGGTTATCAATGATCTGTTGGGAAGCTTGGCAGAATCAAAATTTGTAAAGGTCATTCAGATTAATACAACAAAGGCTATATGGGACAAGATCATCCAGAGTTATGAAGGTGACAATAAGGTAAAGAGTGCCAAACTTCACATCTTTCGAATTTAATATGAAACCCTTAGAATGCATACTGATGAAAGTATTGCAATTTTATTTCTTAGGGTAGATGAGATAGTTAATTCAATGAGAATTCTTGGTGATGAAGTAAAAGAATCAATGCTTGTTGAGAAAATCTTAATATCTCTAACCCCAAAATTTGATTTGAAATTCCCTGCCATTAAAGAAATGTAGGATTTGGAGAGCCTTATTGTTAACCAACTTCATGGAATCTTAGCAACGTATGAAATGAGAAAAGGGGATCCTTCAAATATTGGAGAAGTACCATTCAAAGCTACTTCTAAAGGAAAAGAAAAGGAGGAGCTTAAGGAATCAAGTTATGCATTAGATGAAGAATAGGCAAACTTTGTAAAGAAATTCCAGGTAGGAACTAACATATTTAGAGGTAATTTTCCTTTCAAATTTTTTGTTTGTGGAAGAGTTGGTCATGATGTTGTTAAATTCCCTTATAAAGAAAACCATGAGAATTTTTTTTGCAAAAGTAAACTTTAGAGGAAGGTTTGAAAATAAGAAAAGTTTCTACAAACACAAAGATAGTGATGGTCTTTGAAATGGTGAAGAGGGTGAGTCTGATCAAGAATATCAATTACTTATGGAATTTGAAGATAAATGTATTGGTGAGTCTGATGGCGTTTTTATGGAAGCTCTAGAAGAAAAATATAATCTCATTAAAGAAATAAATCAGCTTAAAATTCATCTAGAAGAAGCTAAATTAGCAAAAGAAGCACTAAAGAAACAAATTATAGAAAAGGAGAGGCATAATGAAAAGTTAGAACTAGAAATAGTAAGTCTAAGAAATGAACTTGAGAAAACAAAAGGTCTAAACCTTAGATTTTCTAAATGATCCGAGACCCTAGAAGAAATAATCAAAGTACAACGCTCTCCTCTAATAAAAATAGGTCTTGGATACAATGGAGAATCATCAAATACTGTAAAATATTTTGAAATAGGTACATGAAGCTATCTCAATATAGTAAAGGGAGGTTGTAAACAAAATTCCAACTCTCGGGAGAGGAATGAAGGATCAAATTTCTCTCAAGTAAATCACCTTTACCACAATCAAAAGATAAATTACACAAAAATGTATTATATTATCAGGAACTTCTACTTCAATGGTAATTGCTTCACTTGTAATAATTTTAGTCATAAGGTTACTCAATGTTTCACTTATAAAATTATCATGACTAGAGAAGAAAGAAAACAAAAGAATGAGAATGGATTAGAGAAGTACTCTTGCAATACTTTCTCACCTCTCCAAGATGAAACAAAATGTTCCTTTTGCAATAACTTTGGGCAGAGAGAAATTGAATGCAGAAGCATAATGAGACCAACTCTTGAAAATGAACAAAAGGCAACAACATCCAAGGTATGGAAAAGAAAAACCATAGAATTTGAAATTTGTGGTTTAACTTTGAATGCAGGAGATCAAGAAAATTTGTGGTACATTGACAGTGGATGCTCAAAGCATATGATAGGTGATAAAGATAAGTTTATGTCCTTTAATGAAATAAAGAAAGAAAAGAATGTAACCTTTGGAAACAACTCACCTACTACTATCAAAGGGAAAGGAATTGTTTTGCTAAAGCATAAGGTTAAATTTTGAAATGTTTTGTTTTTTGATGGTTTAAGACATAACTTGTTGAGTGTTAGTAAAATGTGTGACCAAGGACATGGGGTTATTTTTAGATCAAATAATTTTGTGGTATGAAATCTAGATATAGGTAACAAGAACTCCAAGTAATGTCTATGTCCTGGAAGGTGAACAAGAGCATTGTTACTTGAGAAAATAAGAAGAAAATTGGCTTTGGCACAAAATATTGGGACATCTAAGCTGCACTAAATTAAACAAGTCAAGTAGAATGGGAGAAGAAGTACGTGACTTGCCTAACATCTATCTACCAGAAAACAATATATGCAAATCATGTCAAGCAGAGTTCAGTTTAATGCTAAAGAAGGTACTTCAAGTAAGCCACTTGAACTTATTCATACTGATTTATGTGGTCCTATGAGAAAGAAGTATCCTTGAGGTGAACAATACTTCATATTATTTATTGATGGTTTTACTAGAATGTGTTGAATTGACTTATTGAAAAATAAAGATGAAGCATTTGATAAATTTAAAGTCTTCAAAGATCTTGTAGAAAATGTGTTAGACTTAAAAATCAAATGTCTTAGATCTGATAGAGGAGGATATTTTATATCAGATGATTTTTTTTACTTTTGTAAACAACATGGTATCAAGAGGCAGTTTTCTATAGCTAAAACTCCTCGACAAAATGAAGTGGGAAAAAGAAGGAACAAAACAATCCAAAAAATGGCATGTGCCATGCTTGATGAGTCAATAACACCTCATACCTTATGGGGAGAAGCAACACATACAACCATAAATATCCTCAACAAATCTCATATTCGGTTAAACTTTGATAAAACTCCTTATGAACTATGGTCTAGTAAGCCTCCAACTATTAAACATTTCAGAGTTTTTGGAAGAAAATGTTACATAAAGAATAATGATGTTAAACTTGGAAAGTTTGAACCTATAGTTGATGAAGGAATTCTCCTTGGATACTCCTCTAGAAGTAAAGGATATAAATGCTATAATAAAAGGTTTCAAAATATTTTTGAGTGCATTGATGTTATAATTAATGAAGCATCCACAGGTACCAAAAGGGAAGCACAAACATATGGTGAACTTATTCCTATAAAAATACAAAAGCATGTATGATAGGGAATTAATGAAGCACCAAAAGAAGAAATTGAAAGCATAGAAGAATAAAAAAAGACACCTTCAAGGTATGTTCAGAAAAATCATCTGGAATCTCAAATTCTAGGTGAAAATGAAGCTAGACTACAAACTAGAAGAACTCATGTTGGAACTTCTAGTTATCTAGCCTTACTATCCATAACTGAACCTCAAAATGTAAAGCAAGCAAGAAAAGATGAATGTTGTGTTAAGCCAATGAATGAAGAAATTGATCAAATAGAAAAGAGCCATACATGTGAACTAATACCAAGACCTCATGATAAAAATGTTATTGGGACAAAATGGGTGTTAAAAAAAATTGAATGAAAATGAAGAGGTAATTAGAAACAAAGCAATACTCATATGCAAAGGCTATGCTCAACAAGAAGGAATAGACTTTTAAGAAACATTTGCACCTATAGCTAGACTGGAATCCATAAGAATGTTCCTTGCATTTTCAAGCTTTCATAACTTTAAAGTATATCAAATGAATTTTAAATATGCATTTCTAAATGGGGACATAGAAGAAGAAGTTTATATTAAACAACCTAAAGGGTTCATTCTAGGCAATGATAAAAATCTTATCTACAAGACTGCAAACTTAAGAAGGCTCTATATGGACTAAAACAAGCCCCCGTGCATGGTATTATCGTCTTGAGGGTATCTCAAAAAACAAGCTTCCACCAAGGGTATATATATATTATATATATATATAAAGATAAAATTTTGATCATTGTTGTTTATGTAGATGACATCATATTTGGAACCAATGAAGAATCTACAAGTCAAGGATTCCGTTCAGTTATGCAGCAAGAATTTGAAATGTCCTAACTTGGTGAACTAACATACTTTCTTGGTCTTCAAGTTTAGAAAGCAAAGAATGGTATCTTTCTCTCACAAACCAAGTACCTCAAGCTTATTTTGAAGAAATATGGAATGGAAGAATGCAAATCTATATGCACACAAATGGTAAGAGAATGTAATGTTAGTTTACATGATGATTCTCCTTTAGTAAACCAACCAAAATACAGATATTTGATCGGGATCTTACTCTACCTTATAGGCACAAGACCAAATATTATGCATGAAGTTGGGATTTTTGGATGATTTCAAGAAAATATTAAAGAAACTCATCTCCATGCAGTTAAGAGAGTATTCAAATATTTACAAGGAACTCAAAATTTTGGTTTATGGTATCCCAAAGATACAGATTTTGCACTTCATTCTTACACAGATGTATCTGATTGGGAAGATAATATTGATGATCAAAAGAGTTCAAGTGGAGGAGAATTTTATTTGGGACCTCGCTTGGTATCATGGTTTAGCAAAAAACAAAGCTCCATTGCTTGATCTACTGTCGAGGTGAAATATGTTATTGTTGCATCTTGGTGTACTCAACTTCTACGAATGATGCAAACGTTGCAAGACATTCAAATCACTTGTCCTCAACCTATACCTATTATGTTTGATAATATTGTTGCCATAAGTATTTCTAAAAACCCTGTACTACACTAAAAAAGTCAAGCATATTCCAATCAAATATCACTTTCTCAGAGAACATGTGCTTGAATAGAGGGTCAAACTAGAATATGTTCCTTCAAAATAACAAGTTGCAAATATATTTACAAAGCCACTTCCACGTGATCCCTTTGAATATCTCAGATAAAAACTAGGAGTGATTTATGCCTCATCGCTTTATTAATCATTCTAACAGATCTTTCATGTTCAAGGGAAGCTGAGATTGAAAAATTATTGCAATTTAATTTCTTTATGTGGACCCATGAAGGATAGTCGTGTACTATATATTCGAGTTTAGTTCTTGGAAATAGCATATGTTTCTCTATGAAGAAGAAACTATGGGACAAACTCAAGGAGATGTTCTACTATATTTCAGTCAATGGTCTTTGGCCCTCTACTTCTGATGTTAACTTGTTATAGGCTTATGATGGTTGTTCTATGACATTGCTTCTTTGATGGATTTACTGATTGATGAAGTTGCTTTGATGACTTTACTGGTGAATATGATTAGTCCTGACAATGAATATATGGCACAAGTTTAGGGGGAGAATTTTCTATATTTCTAATAGTGCATATTTGGTATTATGATTTCTTGAGAATTCCTTGTTGCATAATGATGTTGTTAGATGCTCATAGCACAAATTCTTATATAGTGAATTATTGTTGTTGATTACTATTATGGTCTTGCTACCTCACTATTGAGGCCCTTGGTTTTGGTTATGAATGTCATATTTGTCTCTTGATGTAAAGTTCATATAAAGACCCATGATGTAAAATTGTAATATTTAGTCATGTTTGGACTATTAGAGTCAAGTCAATTATGTCTGTAATCCCATTGTTTTGGGCACTTCATGTAATATTAAGTCAAAAATGAAACCCCACTGTGTTGGGTGATTGATATCAGGTTGATTCCTTTGTGATATGAAAATCCAATCCATGAACATAAATAGAAAAGAGACATGAAATGTAGGCTATCATCCAATGCCAAAACCTATCACTCTTTGAGAGGAAACTCCGCACAAATTCTTCTTATAAAGATTCCAATTGACAAATACCAAGACCAAGACACAAGTTCTCTTGATAGTCAATCCTCCTCTTGACTACTCTTCCACTTCAACCTTCTTAGCATCAAGACATTGTCACAACTGAGATCGTATCACTAGATTCACATTGAGATCTCCATTAATCTGAGACCCCCTTGTTGTCATACTACAGAGACCTTACTTCTGTGATAGCACCATTAACTTCTTCCTAAGCTAGCACTAAGGCTTTTGAGACAACATTGATATATTTCCTTTAAGATGGCACCAAGGTCTATCTGAGTTCCCTTTCTGAAATGCTCGTCACTGTAACCTTGATCTGAATTACAAAGGTAATCATTGACTCTTCACTGGATTGAAATCTCCTAACCAAACTTTGTTTCTCTTGCTCTCTGAAATGGTCATCCTAATATCAGAACTAATCTGAACTATTATGTGTGTGATTAGCCCAAATGAAAGGTCATTTTTGTCCCTTCATCCCTTCTCCGAGTTCCATATTAACTTGTCTCTGTACTAGAGATCTGAACATATCTTTGTTCTGTCCAACCTAAAATCTTAGAGAGATGCCTATAAACTATCTAACTGTGGAATAGGTGAAGGTCCCTATATATATTAGTTTATCTGTCATATTAAGTTGACATGAATATATGAATAGGTGTGTCTCCATAATGAGAAGTTGGCATGAGTTCTTTAATTCATCTTGAAGTTGACTTGAAGAGGAGAAACAAGTGTTGGTCTTGGAGCGATATTTGACAATCCTATAAACTAGTATACATTTGTAGCATGCCCAAGAAGGGCTCTCCATACATGAGATTGACTCTTTGACTTTTATGGAAAATCCTAAAGGCTCACAATATGAGCCATCTAAAATAAAATCCCTTGCTCATGAAACCCATGAAGAAATCCTTACAATAATAATTTTATTTTCTTCTTTACATCATTTACAAAAATCACAATTACATGTCATTATGAAGACCGAACCTAGTTATAATTTTCAATAGATCTAAACCATTCAGACACCATATATGCATTGAAAAACTATGGTCTGTACAAGTTTTTCACCATTATGAGCATGAAGGCCTAACTCGACTTGCTAGAGTGGATGGTGGGAAAGTGGAATGTGCAGGAAGAATGCTTCATAGTTGAAGACCATAGGCTCATCATTTATGTTGATTCCATTTACTTCTTGACTGGGCTTCCACGCCTTGGGGTGGAAATTTCTTTGTATGCGCATAGGCAAGGTGGTGAGACAAATTCCACCTATCTGATACAAAATTGCACTGACGAAGTTTCTCTCAAAGATGGGAGAATCAACATTAAAATCATAGAGAGGCTTCCTTTGAAATCTATTGGGTTCACTATTGAACAACTATACAGTAGTGCGGCTCTACATTTTCTTACAAAGACATAGATGTAAACCATCGTAGAGTGTTTGCAACCTAGTATATTCAACTAGAGCAAGGTTGTAGTTGCCAATATGAAAGGGAAACTAACTAGAGTCAGAACAGGAAAACTCAATAACTTTGGGTATGGTTCCTTTATCCTCTCATTTGCTCTAGAGTGGATCCCTCTTATTGCTCCATAGGTAGCTATAGAGAGAGGAGGACCTCAAGACCCTCACATGGTGAAATGGGTCACACTTATGGCATGCCACGAAGGTGGCAAAGGACCAATGATCCCGTATACTCCTAACTTCTTTGGATGGCTGGAAAATCAAATCATCATGATTGAGTATTTTCCATATGCAAGCATGGATTACACAGGTGATCTAGATATGCCACTGCCAGTTGGGATGCAGTGGGGTGATATAGGTAAAAACTAAATTGGGATGCAGTGGGGTCACACTTTGCTTTTTGGCATCCAAAACTAAATTGTATGAAATGATCATGCATATGTGGTCGCAGTGAGACCAGAAGGGTTACACATATATGATAGATGCAGTGAGCAGATAGTAGGTCTGGTAGTGCAGATCCCAGACACAGAAGAGGCATTGACTAAGTTAGAGCACAACCTTGAGAGGTTGAACTTAGACATTCTAGATGTCAGGATAAATGACTTGCCTCTTCACTATCATAGGCACACTGTGGGGGTTCCCAGACCTATTAGTCACTTGCTATGATGAGTAGCTCATGTTTTTGTATGCTACCATGATCATCATACGTAGCCACTAGAATAAGGGTTATATTTTTTCTTTTTGATGATGTACTCACATGTTCGTAAAATAAAGGCCATGAGGCCTCATGTCTTTGGATGACATTTTTGTAAAAACCACACTTTTTACAGACATTTACCTAATGAAAGCTACTACTTCTATTTCAATTTATCTTGTACAATATATGGATGAATATTGTATTGATTTCTTTACAGATGTTTTACAAGTCTCAATTTAACACATAATTAGCCAATGCATCAGTTAATGTGTTTAAACTTCTCATAATATGTTGATACTTGATATAATCAAACTCTCTTTCCAAGAGATGAACCCACAAAAACATTCTTAACATGGAAGCACTTTTAACTTAATAGGCACCATTCCAATATAATACTATGGGTTGTGAATCTAACCTAATGATCAATCGACAAATGTCAAATGAAATGGCATCAGATAATAGCTCAATCACTACGTCATACTCTACAATTTTATTTATTGTTCGACCAAGTTATATCCCATGACTAGAAACTAACTCATCTATGGGCGAATAAATGACCAAGGTTGCAAAAGATAAATCCTGAGTACTACGACTAGCACTATCAACAAAGTCAACGTAAGTTTGAGGGAGCGTCGACATCTACAAATCAAGTGTAACATAAGATAAGCAGGAGAAGTAGAACAAAATCGTAAAAAGATGCTAAAAATTGCCAATGATAAAATATGGTATAGAAATATACAAATTCTTCACTGAACAATCTAAGAATAATATCTCTTTATGTAAAGACCATTTATGGTCTTTCCCTAAGGAACTCTATCATAATCAACTAGCTCATAGGCCCCTTTTTCCAGTGCATGTTTTACAACATAAGGGTCATGCCACATAGGCTCGAATTTATCAGCGTCTAACTTATCATGCTCTTGATCATAGAACAAGACTAAATCTCCTTATGCATATGAACAAGGTTTGAAATTTTGATCATAATGTGCCATAGCTCGTTTCTTATGGGCCTCGCTAGCTAATGCAACATCACGACGAGTCTCATCGAGACGTGCTAAGTACAAGAAGCATTCTTCCTCGGCAAAAGTGGTTGTAATAATTCAATTTCCAGTTTCAAAGATAGTATTTCACATTCAATAAGTAAAACTACTTCCATGCCATAAACAAGCTGGAAAGGAGTAAAACCAATCGAAGTTTTTGCTATGGTATGGTATGCCCACAAGGTTGGAAAAAACATTAGATGCCAATCTCGTTTATGAATATCGATAATCCATTTAATCATGGTGGTTAAAACCTTGTTAATGGATTCTACTTGGTCATTCACCTGTGGGTATTATGGAGTAGAACTGTAATGACATAGGCCTAGCTTCGTAGTAAGATCGGTCATCATAAGTTTTTGAAAATGGCTACCATGGTCTGTGACAATGGCTTCTAGAACACCCAACCTAAAAATCACATGATTGAATATGAAAATGGATGTTGTTTCACCATCATCCTTATATGTAGGCATCGTCGTGGTCCATTTCATAAAATAATCTACCACAAGGATAATGTACCCATGCCCCCCAGCCAAGTGAGGGTTACATGTAAGGAAATCGATGCCCCATTTAGCGAAAGGACCAACATCAATGATTGGGTGAAGAGGAGCTAAGTGTGTACACATTTTTCAACTGTAGATTTAACAATTATGGCATTTCCATACTGCAATTATACAGTCTTTGAACATAGAAGGCCAGAAAAACCCTGCATGCAAAATCTTTGAAGCAATGGAAAACCCTGACATATGACCACCACAAGCTCTAGAATGACAATCATTCAATGTATTTTCAGCTTCCTTGTGATTTAAACATCCACTGAAGATGGAATCGGCACTACGACAATAAAGTGTATTACCAACAATATTGTATTGTTGGGATTGGTACTGGATACGACTATGATCAGTTTGACTCAGCTCTAGCCAAAATTTCTGGATCTAAAGATAAATGATGAAATATTCATACCAGGGATCTAAAGTACTAGTAAGAAAGAGAGATTCTTCTAAAAGGTAATCCTCTGCCATGTTTTTCATTTGAATATGGGGAAAGTCACATAATAATCCAACAGATACTAGTGATTTCTTAGATTTAGATTTTATGAATCCCAAATCGAATTCCTGTGGGATAAATATCCATTTGGAATACCTCTCCCCTAGAAATTGTCTGGTAAGAATGTAAACCATTGGGTTTCAATCATAAATCATAGTAGTTTTGCGCAGTAGAATGTAGTGATGAAATCGTTGAATAGCTTTAACGGCTACCAAGGCCAATTTTTCCACATGTGCATATTTCACTTCACTTTTAGTAAAATTTTTGCTTAAGTAATATATCACATGCTCTTCGTTCAATTTGTCTTCTTGAACTAAAACCATGCCAATAGTGACATCGGATGTAGCTAAGTATAAAAAGTAGTCCTGATGATAATCGGGAGTATGCAATAGCGGTGTATGGGTCAATGCATGTTTAAGTGCATTAAAGGCCTTTTGAGCCACTTCATCCCAAGCAAATGAGATTCCCTTTTTCAACAGTCGAGTGAAACATTTAGTTAACTCAGTGTATTTCTAGATGGATCGACATAGAAATTTTGTTTTCCCTTGCAAACTCTGGAGTTGGCGAAGATTAGAAGGAGGAGGAAAATTTAGAGTAGACTCAACCTTGAGTGGATGGACACAAATGCCTTCCTTTGAAATGACAAACCCTAGAAATTGACAGGATTGCACACAAAAAGCACACTTGTGTGAATTCAATTGTATATTTTAGTGACGACATGTGATAAAGATAACTCTCAAGTGCGTTGGATGGTCTTCCTGTCTCAATGGATGAGTTGTTAAGTCATCCAAATAAGGTTGCATAATATGCTTGATATCATGAAATGCATAAGACATAGCCCATTGGAAAGTTGCACCGACATTCTTCAAATCGAATGAGATTTTTTGATAAGAAAAATTCCCCCATGGGCGGATGAATGTGATTTTGTGTTGATCGACTTGGAGTATGTTGATTTGGTTGTAGCCAGAAAATCTGTCCATAAATGAAAACATTTCATTTATGGCACAATCGTTAATGATTTGATCGATATAGGGAGTAGGATGGTTGTACTTTGGACAAGCCTTATTAATATCCATGTAATCGACTCATACTCTAATGGTTCCCTACTTCTTGTTAACAAGTACAATATTGGACACCCAATCAGTCAAGGGAACCAGGTAGATGAAACCTTCTTTGAGTAGTTTCTTGACCTCATCTTTAATCGTAGCAGCTTTTTGTGGATACACCAGATGTAATCATTGTCTGATAGGTTTTGTATTTGGGTAAGTCTTAATCTCGTGCACAACAATTCTTGGTTCAATTCCTAGCATTTTCTCATAGGACCAGGCAAAAATGTCGCGGAATTCTTAAAATAGGGCTTTATATGTTCAAATTTCTTCAAATGAGAATGAGGCTCATATGTGAATAGTTTCAATAATTATCATTTTCACTGAGATGTCAATGGTAATCATTGTAGATATATTTCCCAAATTCCTTTTGAACTCATCTTCAAAAACTGAAATGGGCCATTTTGGACTATCTACAATCTCAAGCGAAAACATAGTTGAAAAATCATTCTTGATTTTATTAGGGTTAGGTAGAATAAATTAACGATGATGATAATTGTTCCATGGCATTTCATCCAAAGTCATGACCTTCATAATACTTTCTTTAGTTGGAAACATATAGTCAAAAGGATCAACAAGTGAAACTGGTTCTAACCAAGGTAAAGGAGAATAATCATCATAGATTGCATTCACTCGATTAATATAAAAATATTATGGGTTGGAAAACAATTGAACTTCCTAATAAGGAAATTCAAATGGGCTCAAGGGCATATCATTTCCATAAGAGGCCAATTCAAACTCTAAAGGTACTATCCACGGATCAGAAGATTCCATATTGCTTGATGTAATCATGTTAACCTTGACAAAATCAGAAGGAAAGTTTGGTCGAGGAAACACAAAGGTTCCCATCTGTTGAAGCCCCGAAAATCAGGTCGACAACAAGGGGGATACCCGCCTGATCCGGACCTTGGTTGGTAGCTCCTTATCCGTTTGGTATAGCGGGTCCAACTAGGGATAATGGGACCAGTTTCCCAATCTAAGGGTGTGTGTGTGTGCATAATCGGATGTTGCTGATCTAAAAGTTCCTATCTAAACTACTTTAATCTAACTCTATGCTGTTGTAATCTAATGAAAACAGCACATCTAATCTATGCTAACCCGGGATGTAATTCTTCTATTATGTGATCTAAAGAGATTTCAAATAATAACTGGTAATAAAGATCATTCAACGATTATAAGAATGGAAATCAATCAAGATGAACCACTTTGCATAAAAAGTTAGGCAAAACAGTTGTGAACAACATATCGCATAATAATTTATTCACACATTAAACATAAATAAATGGCTCCACCGTACAAAAGTGCCAAAATGGTAACACAAACATTCATGTAATAACATATAAACAACTAAAAACTGTATATTGCTTTAAGAATATAAGCAGAAATGGTCAAGAGATAAAAGTACCATTTATGGCTGGTCCTACCCATAAGCTTCAAGCAACAATGATTTATCTCTCCTTGTTTCTAATATCTACTAAGAGTACATAAGTGCAACATCAGTAGCAGATACGAAATGCAAACATCAATAAATCTTTGATCCATTCATTCATCAAAACTCCTCTGAGGGTGCAAAAGTGCATGTTCTAAGGACAAGTTTTTGACAAATTTCTGGACCTTCTCTAGAATTGCATGAGAAGGTTTAAATACTGCTAACTAAATAATTAATTACATAAATTTAGGATACGGTTTAAATGACCGCCCTTTTTCTAAGCAAACTTATTTCTAAAAAATCGAATCTAATTCCTAACTATTTCTGCTTTTGCTCCTTAATGTTGCAAGCATTCAACATTTGTCTGGGAAGAGTCGGTTGGTTGCCTTCCGCTTTTGTTTGAGTTAAGAAAACAGAAATGGCAAGCGCTGGCACCATTTTTTAGTAAACTAGAAGATATTTTTGGGAATCATCTTATGGCTGGGTGAATTAACTGCGTATATACTTGGTAAGGACCAAAATTTCCCTCAAATTTCTTCTGCCTTTGCTATCTTGATTTCCGAACTTGCGAATGACTAGGCAAGTTAGGGACCTTGCTCTCTGAACAATTTTCTTAGCGCATCGAAAACTGCCTCCGTTCTTTGATCTTGGCCTTTCTGGTTCGTTTTTCTCCTTTAGCGCCTTTTCCTTTACCGGGTATAAGCTTCAAGATTTTTTGTAAACATGCTGCTTTTGTGAGATTTTGACCCTGAGTGTTGAGTTGGCTATTGATGTCAGCATCTGTTCAGAAATGCTCTGGAATCTGCGGTTCCGTTGCATGCGATATCCGTTTATGAGGGCATCTCTTCTCTGTCTCCGAGCGTTGACGCTTTCCCTTTTTCTATAGATGTTTCCTATTTTTCATTCCTGCAGTTCACACAAAGGAAAAGAGTAATGACAATAAGTATTGACGCGAAAGCTATAAGCTCTACAAATGTATAAAATAATGCCACCCATTGTGAACTGACTCTTCGACAAACACAAAATTGTCCTTCATTAACACTTTGGCGTACATTCATTAATTTTCTTTAAGGTGCGTATCCAATTTTTTGGTTTACTGGCAGCTTTTCTTGAATATTGAGCCGAGGAAAATTTGCGATGGATGATTTCTGCAACTTGCATTACGTTATCTTGCTATCGCATTTTATCAAGATTGTGATATCGCAGATTGCAGATTGTAACATCACATCATCGCAGCATCGTAGCATCGCGTTTATCGCAAGATCGCAGATCATGTTAAATCATTTTTTGTTGTTTATGCGATGTCGTATATCGGCCATCGGAGATTTCTTAAGATCTTCATTTATGGGCGCTTCTTAATGTATGCGATGCGATGAATTTCGCGTCGCTTTTTCGTAGTTTTTATTGTGCTCATAAATAAATGTTCCACTTTCCTCTCGCGATGCGATATATTTTTAAGGAGTATAATACAAAAAAAAATTGAACTTTTTACTAAGGGTCCCCACTTGTTTTATGTTATTACTAATACTAAAGAATGAGGGGGGTTGTTGGTGGCCACAACAATGGCGATTCACTTGGAAGAACCAGTTATCTCTACTTTTCTTATTGAATCTTAACTTCCAAAACAGAAAAATTTTCATAAATCTAAATTTTGTTATGGACAGATGGAGTACATTATGCCTTATCCTATCAATGATATTTTGTTTCAACCTCTTTTTATTCTAATTTGTTTGCTTCCTCAGGCTTGCCCTTGTATTTACATCAGCCATTACTTGGTCTTGTAAAGATAAAATAAAGTTTTCTCTATGTGCCAGATTTTAAAATATGCTCATTTGTCATAGTGAGAGCCTCTGCTGCCAGCAGGCGTCCATAGCCTCGACAGGGGTACCTGTTACCCAACAATGATCCTTTATCCTGGTTAAGGTGATCTACAACTTTCAAAGAAAAACCCACAGTGACACTTTTTCTTTGATTTTCTTTTTTATTCTTAAAGAACAATGTCTTGGTTTGGTGGCCAAATTATGACACAGTCATTCACTTGATTTACACTCTTGCTGAACAAGCTGGCTCGTGATGAGACCCCTTGTCTTTTGATTTTAACAATCTTGAGTCATTGCCCTGTTTTGATGGACAGTATTGACAAAGTCAGCAAGTTATAATATTTGTGATCATGATAACCCAACTCGTGATGAGACCTCTTATTCTTTAAGATATAGTGTTTCTTGGATTGTTCCTCTGAATGCTGCGATTTTTCTTTAATCAGGGAGGAAGTCATTGTTTTCCTTAAGAAAGCTCTAGACGACAATAATAGAGTTTGAAAACAACTATTTTACAGAGAATCTTTATTTTTTTATTGATACCTTTCATTGTGCTGATATAAAACAATTTCTTTGCTAAAGGTTGCTTTCATCAAATTTTTTGAAGTTGAAACTAGTATCATATCTAGGCTAAAGTTTTTAACTGTATCTGTCAATAATAAAGATCGGATTCTAAAAAAAAAATTGCCATTTATATAAGCGGAAAGCTCAAAATCTTAAAGAGAATTGGTGTATTTTCCGTGAATACCTATAGTAACCATTTACAACTGTTTTTATTTATGAAAAAGAAAAGAAAAAACTATTCTACAAAATAGAAGAATGATCTTCTATGGAAAATATATTTTAAGGATTTGTCCATTAACAAGCAAATGATCCCTTCTACCTGCTAAATCATGTAAGACAAACGTTGATGGACCTATGACTTCAACAATCTGAAAAGGACCAAGCCACATCTTTTGAAATTTCATATGTTTGCCTTTTTCTTCATGTGCTTTATCCCATTTTAAAACTAAATCTCCCATTTGAAAAAAAATTATGGTCATTATGCTTGAATCAAAAGAGGATTTTATTAGCGCTTGATGATGAGCATGGGTTTTGTTAGCTTGTTCTCGTTGTTCTTCTAATTTAATTATTTCCATTTGTCTTAGTTGTATGGAGGAAGCAAGTACTTCATCAATGTATTATATTAAAGACAAGGAGGGAACGACTAAGTGAGTTGGAAGAACCACTTCTTTCCCATAAACTAAATTAAAGGGAGAAGTGTCGATCAAAGCTTTTTTTCATTATTCTATCTGCCCATAAAGAATTTACCAAAGCTTTATGCCAATTCTTTTGGTTCTGGTCAACTGTTCTTTTAATAGTCATGATTAGGTTTTTATTTGTCGACTCAGCTAACCCATTACCTTGCGGATAGTAATTGGCCGAATATTTTAGTTTGAACCCTCTTTTAAGTGCAAATTCAGTCATTGCATTTCCAAAAAAGTATGATGCATTATCAAATATTAAAGTCGATGGCAATCCAAACCTAGTGATTATAAATTGATCTATGAATTCAATAATATTTTCAGAATTGGCTGTCTTGAGAGGAACTGCTTCTACCCATTTAGTAAAATAATCTGTTGCCGTGAGGATGTATCTATGCTACTTAGAAGAGTGAGGAACGATCTCACGTATTATGTCCAAGCCCCACTGAGTGAACGGTTGCTTGATGTTTACCGGCTGTAGTGGCAGGGACGGTTTCTTTTGTCTTCCAGCAGTGGTTTGGCAGACTTGACATTTCCTCATGTAACTGTGTGAGTCTTTGAACAGCGTAAGCCAGTAATATCCTGCATGTAAGATTTTATGTGCAGTAGCATCTCCAGCATAGTGTCTGCCTGTTGGTCCGTCGTGGAGTTCCTGCAAAACTTTTTCAGCTTCATTTTTTTCAAGACATCTAAGAAGAACAGAATCATAATTCTTTCTAAAAAGAATATCATTTATGAGCTGATATTGTTTAGCTTTCAATCTCAGAGCTCTTTTCTTAGTGTGATCTAGGTGTGATGGAGCATACCCATTCCTAAGATACTAAATGATGTCAGCATACAATGATTCTGCATCGTTTAGGCTCACCTCACACATTTGTACCTCTTCAGATGAAATTTCATAAATTTGTGATGCTCCAGCCAACATTTTGCAAAAGCCTTGACCTCTTACAATGTTTGTTGGTTTGATTTCAAGGTCGTATTCCTGTAAAGCAGTGATCCAATTGGCCCTTTTCTCACCCACATCCTTCTGTACTAGAAGATTTCTTACCGTTGGAAACAATACTATGATCTTAGTACAGGTTTTAAGTAAGAAAGGTCTGAAATATTTGATTGCTTTGAAAATAGCATAGGCCTGTTTCTCCACGTCTGAATAATTGAGTTCAGCACCTTGTAAATTTGAGCTAAAAAACACAATTGGGGCTTCCGCTTTTTCTTGATTTGCTTGAGTTAGAATCACAACATATGATTTCTCTGAGGCAAATGTGTATAAAATAAAAGATTCTAAAAAATTCGGGGTTGCTAAAGATGGAGCATTAATAATAGCTTGTTTGATCAGGTTGAATGCTTCATGTTCATATTGACCCCATTTAAAATTTGAATTCTTTTTAATTGTGTTTTTCAAAGGAGACACAATTCATGAAAAATCTGGGACAAATCTCTTTGCAAAATTGATTTGACCAAGGAAAGATTGCATGGCTTTTTTATTATGAGGTAGGGATATTTCATAAATTTCTTTGATTCTGTCAGGATCAATGTGAATACTGGATTTTGACACTATGAATCCTAGAAGTTTTCCTTCACTTAATGCGAAAAAACATTTCTTTGGGTTAAGTGAGATTCCATACCTTAAACATCGTTGAAAGATTTGTTTTAATTCTTTGAGATGGTCGCTTCGCTTCTTGGAGTACACTGTTATATCATCCAAATAAATTACTACAGATTTATTGACTAAACCCTTGAATGCAATGTCCATGGCTCTCTGAAATGTAGCACCAGCATTAATCAAACCAAATGGCATCTTCCGATATGCGTATGTGCCCCATTTAGTTATAAATGTGGTTTTCAACTGATCATCGGGAAGTACCAGCACTTGATTATATCCTGAAAATCCATCCAATAAAGTCATCAGTTCTGAGCCTGCTACTGCCTGTAGTATTTGTTCCATAGGTGGAAGAGGAAAATTGTCTTTTTGACAGGTTTGGTTAAGATTCCAAAAATCGATACAGATTCTAATATCTCTGTTTTTCTTTCTAACGGGTACCATATTGGAGACCCATTTGGAATGTCTGGCGGGGAAAATTATTCTGGCTTTTAATAACTTATTTAGCTCAGTTTTTATCTGATTTTCTAAATTGGGGTGGAGCTTTCTCAGTTTCTGTTGGACAGGTTTTTCGTTATTGATCATAGGGATAGTATGTTGAATGATAGAAGTGTCGTGTGTCTTCATTTCATCATAATTCCAGGCAAAAACATTTTTATATTGTCTCAAAAGACGAATATACGCTAGTTTTTCTTCAGGGGCTAGGCCGAGGCCTAGGTTAACGTTTTGTGGTTTATCATCGGTTCTTAGGTTTACTAATTCGTAGTTCAAGGTTGGACTGTAGAGCTTTGAATTGATATACCTTTTAAACCGATTTTTCAAATCGTATGTCTTTTAACTTAACCACCGATTTAGGTATAGCATTATCAGTGCTATTTTGTTGTATTTGTCGATCGTGATGGTCTTCGTCAATTATTTGATTGGAGTAGGATCCTTCAGAAGTGAGGAAATTTACAATATCAGGATCATCATTGAATACTCTCTAATTTGTAATGTTGTCAGGGATGGATGGTCTAAAGATTAATTCTATTGAGAATCTATCTGGACTAAAATCTTCGGAGGGAATAAGCTTAGAGGCTACGTTAGGCAAAAGGTCTGTGCTCGCGTTTTGGAGTCTCGGGATTGAAGAAATATTAAATGCTATGAAATGCTCAGTCAGATCTTGTACTAAAGATTGATAGTGTTTTAAATGACCTGATAAGCAATGTATAGTGTTACGTACCTGTTTGACGACAATCTCAGAGTCTCCGAAGGCTTGAAGATACTTAACGTTCAACTCGATTGCTTTGTACAAGCCTTGCACCAAGGCCTCGTATTCTGCTGTATTTTTTGTGCAATCGAATTCGAGTTTGCACGTAAGAATGGTCTTATTTCCTTCTGGACTAATCAGAATGTATCCTGCTCCTGCTCCTTCCTTAGATTTACAGCCATCAAAATATAATTTCCAAAACAAAGATGTATTTACAGGTTTATCTAAAAAATTAGCACACTTTGAACTATCAGTTTGGGAAATTTTTTCGACTTGGGACAAAACTGAATTTTCCAAGTAGGGTGATGTGTGAGCATTGAAATTTCCGAGAAAAGAATCTACCGAGTAATTTCCTATGATACTGCTGTTATACGCTATTGTTTCATTTTCTCCCTCTAATTTTGTTACTATGTGCTTCTGGTGTAACTCTCGTTCAACCTTTATTTGATTTGGTTTACCGTTGTAGGGTAACCACATGTGCGACCAGTCGGTTGCGAAGTATCCATGGAGTTTTTCAGACCAATATATGCTAAGAATTAGGCCATAGAATTCTGGGATATCAGCCACTAGAATGTCAATAACTGACATATCTTCGGGTTGGATGACAATCTTATGGTTACTTGATTAAGTTCACCAATCACTTCGACTTGAGATCGATCAAGTTGCACTATGCGCACTGCGGATTTTTGTGGTTGAACATTTAACTTGGCACATATTGATCTGGGTAAGATATTCGATGAAGCACCAGAATCTACCAAACAATTGTGCACATTTTTATTGAAAATTTCATAAGTGAGAAGAAACGGGGGAGTATGAGATCTTGATCTTCCTCCAATTAAGGCGATGTCATTTGGATCAATCTTATTGATCGCGCTAGTTGGAGGTCCTCCCATGTTGTGGGAAGCTTGAGAGAGTACAGCGGTAGGAAAAGATGAAATAGGCACGGCATGTATTTCTTTCATCATTATCTTCTGTTGATGTTTCAATTTGCTCAATTCGTAAAGGGTAATATTAGCCCTAGTCTTTTTCATGTCATCAATGATATTGTATTCCATTTCATCTGACACTATCAATGTTTTTGATGGAGTTGTTTGATCTGCTTGGACTGGGCTAGGTTGGGTCGCTTTAGTGGTCATTTTCTTTGTTGCGACTTTATCTTTTGTTGCAGGGCTTGCGCTCTTCTGGTTAGAGGTAGTTTTGAGAGGATCAAGTTGATTTTTGCTTTGTGTGCTAACTGGAAATACTTCTTGATCTTCTTCTTGTGGGAGGATGAAATCCCACATTCCTTGTAATTCCACAACTTCTTCGTCATCAGTCTGCCCTTCAGTGGCACTTTCTTCTTCTTCCTCTTCCTCGGATTCAACATTTGAAATGGCATTGGGTGGTTTTGCATCCGTCGAAGGACCTCTTTTAAAAGCTCTGTAGGGCTTTTTTGAAGAAGCTTCTGCTACTTGCTTTTTTATGTCAACCATCTCATTAGACATGGTCTTCAAAACTTTCTGCAATCCTTTCAAATGGAAAGGGTATTTTGCTTGTTTCTTTTTTGATTCTTCTTTGAAGGTGACATTTTTAGATTTGCGTTCCTCTATCGCGGATCTTTTTTCCAGGGCTATTACGCGTTTCTCTATTGTTATCACCTCTGTCATGTTTTCAACTAAGGTTGTTTTATTTTCTCTATCCATGAAGATTGTTGTGTTTGATGGTAGAGCAGTAATATACCATTCACATCGTACTTCTTCGCTGGGTTGGGAAGCAGTGGGAATTTTGTTGAGAATTTTATTGAACTGTAAATTGAAATCTTTGATAGGCTTTTTAGCTTCGGCTTTAAGATTGGATAGGTCATTGATTAACGTTGTCGTTGATCTGTCATCACCGAACTTGGTAAGGAATTGATTCTGGAAGATATGCCAACTTGTGATAGACCCGGAGGGTAGTGAAAAGTACCACGACCCGGCTGTCCCTTGCAATGTATAGGGAAAAATCGGAACAACAACGTCTTCATTAGTAACTCTGTTGAGATTGATAGAAAGCATGAAATTGTTTATGTGTTCTTCTACTAGCATGCCTACTTCTGGATTGAATTTGGGCAACCATTTCTCAGGATGTGCCGGTATTGGACTCAAGGGGGCAAGCATTAGAACTGCTCTAGGGTTTTTCCATGGAGACTAGGCCATCGTTGAGTTGCTAGTAAAGGAAAGTGCAGAAGATGATCCCTGTGGCTGGGAAGATAAGGATACTATGATCGTAGATGATTGAAGAGGGGTTGTGGGAGTTCCGGTAGACGGATGGATGATGGTTTGGAATGGAGGTGTGGGTGGTTGACTTCGTGGTGGGGTAGTTGAAATGGATGATGTAGACAAAAGAGTCTCATTGTCAGACTCTTACGGTAATTTCCTCGCTCTTTTCTTGGTGGGAAGAGGCAACTTAGTTGGCTGAATGCCAAATTTTTCACTCTTTAACCTGGTTAGGGGTTAAGCAGGATTGTACTGCGAAGTCACACTGCTTTGAGATTTATCAAACCTCTGAGGAGAAATAAAAAATCCCTAGAGTTTGGGAATCAAAGATTCAACTTTAGGAGGTTCAATGGTGGATTGGTCTTAAATATTAGAGCGTGTAGCAGTGGTTGATACTCGAGCGACTTCTGACTATGGATTCAGACGTACTTGGGAAGTCAGGGGAGATGATGAGGGTGATTTACTCTCAGAATGGTATTTAGATTTTGATTTAGGTGCCATTCATAGTTCAGGCCCTCCTTCTAGCGCCAAATATGTTGAAGCCCCGAAAATCAGGTCGACAACAAGGGGGATAACCGCCCGGTCCGGACCTTGGTTGACAGCTCTTTATCCGTTTGGTATAGCGGGTCCAACTAGGGATAATGGGACCAGTTTCCCAATCTAAGGGTGTGTGTGTGTATGTGCAGGATTAGATGTTGCAGATCTAAAAGCTCCTATCTAAACTACTTTAATCTAACTCTATGCTATTGTAATCTAATGAAAACAGCACATCTAATCTATGCTAACCCGGGATGTAATTCTTCTATTATGTGATCTAAAGAGATTTCATATAATAACTAGTAATAAAGATCATTCATAGATTATAAGAATGGAAATCAATTAAGATGAACCACTTTGCATAAAAATTTATGCAAAACAGTTGTGAACAACATATCGCATAATAAGTTATTCACACATTAAACATAAATAAATGGCTCCACTGTACAAAAGTGCCAAATGGTAACACAAACATTCATGTAATAACATATAAGCAACTAAAAACTATATATTACTTTAAGAATATAAGCATAAATGGTCAAGAGATAAAAGTACCATTTATGACTGGTCCTACTCATAAGCTTCAAGCAACAATGATTTATCTCTCCTTGTTCTAATATCTACTAAGAGTACAGAAGTGCGACATCAGTAGTAGATATCAAATGCAAAGATTAATAAATCTTGATCCTTTCATTCATCAAAACCTCCTCTGAGGTGCAGAAGTGCATGTTCTGAGGATAAGTTTTTGATAAATTCCTGGACCCTTCTCTAAATGCATGAGAAGGGTTTAAATACTACTAACCAAAATAACTTAATTACATAAATTTAGGATACGGTTTAAACGACCGCCCTTTTTCTAAGCAAACTTATTTCTAAAAAATCAAATCTAATTCCTAACTATTTCTGCTTTTGCTCCTTAATGTTGCAAGCATTCAACATTGGCCTGGGAAGAATCGGCTGGTTGCCTTCTGCTTTTGCTATCTTGATTTCCAGACTTCCGAATGACTAAGAAAGTTAGGAACCTTGCTTACTGAATAATTTTCTTAGTGATATGAGATTAGCGCTAAGCGATAATCGTGCAACGAAAACTGCCTCCGTTTTTTCATCTGGGCCTTTCTGGTGCGTTTTTTTCCTTTAGCGCCTTTTTTCCTTTACCGGGTATAAGCTTCAGGATTTTTTGTAAACATGTTGCTTTTGTGAGCTTTTGACCCTGAGTGTTGATTCGGCTACTGATGTCAGCGTCTGTTTAGAAGTACTCTAGAATCTGCAGTTGTGTTGCATGCGGTATCCATTTATGAGGGCATCTCTTCTCTATCTCCAAGCGTTGGCGCTTTCTCTTTTTCCTTAGATGTTTCCTGTTTTTTATTCCTGCAGTTCACGCAAAGGAAAAGAGTAATGACAATAAATATTGATGCGAAAGCTCTGAGCTCTATGAATGTATAAAATAATGTTACCCATTGTGAACTGACTCTCTTGACAAACACAAAATTGTCCTTCATTAACACTTTGGTGTACATTCATTAATTTTCTTTAAGGTGCGCATCCAATTTTTTGGTTTACGGACAACTTTTCTTGAATGTTGAGCTGAGGAAAATTTGCGATGGGCTATTTCTGCAACTTACATTATGTTATCGTGTTATCGCATTTTGTCAAGATTGTGATATCGCAGATCGCAAATTGTAGCATCGTAGCATCGTAGCATCGTGTTTATTGCAAGATCGCAGATTATGTTAAATCATTGTGTGTTGTTTATGTGATGTTGCGATATGCGATGTCGCATATCGGCCATCGGAGATTTCTTAAGATCTTCATTTATGGGCATTTTCTTAATGTATGCGATACGATGAATTTTGCGTCGCTTTTTCCCAATTGTTGTTGTTGTTCTTTTTTTTTTTTATTGTGCTCATAAAGAAATGTTCTAGTCTCTTCTCATGATGCGACATATTTTTAAGGAGTAAAATACAAAAAAAAAAAAAAAAAAAATTGAATTTTTTACTCAGGGTCCCCACTTGTTTTATGTTATTGCTAATACTAAAGAAGGAGGGGGGTTGTTGGTGGCCACAACAGAAGCTCAAGCAACTTCTAGAGGTCAACAATCACCTCATAATCCTGTGCCATCTCAACCGAAAGTGATTACAAATCCTTTCCCTCAGCAAGGATTTGTTGTTGCTCAACCTCGGCGAGGTCAAGCAACCCATCCACCCAATCTTCTAGTCCTGGTGACTACCAGATCCTTATGATGAATTCTGATGAGGTTAACCCCTCCAATATCAACCTGCAAACTCGATCACATCAATATGACAAGCCATCGACTTCGTCGCCACTGAGTCCAAAACCAAAGCATCTGATGAGCCTCTTATGACACCAAATGGTCTGATACATATCCCTTAACCTAAATCTGAGGCCATTCCTAAGATCCCCAAGGGACGATTACGCCGTAATGCGTCTTTTAACCAAGCTGCCCATACATACAGTGTAGTAGACAACTTGGCACAATCACCTGCTACCATGTTGATGCTGGAAGTCCTCTAGTTGTTCCCATCTCAAAAGAAAGCTCTACTAACTATTTTGGGTGTAGTATATTTGTCTTATGATTGATTGTCTTCCTTGTTGATACATTAGAAAATTCCCCATTTTCTTCATCTATTGCTTTCCAGATACCAGTTTGAGTCCATAATGCCATCATCTCCCGATGCATTATTGACAAAGGTGCAAGGAAAATTTTAAGGATGGAAATTTTTCTTGAAGTTTAGAAACATTGGCGAATCTCATTAATCCCTAATATGCAAAGTATAAAATGTTTATTGATATATTTGTAAAATTATTCAAATTTATAATGATTTTATATATAGTCTCTATATAATGTTGGCGATTTTAAAGGTAAAATAATTTTATATTCTAAAATTTGGGCGAACCACCTTTTATAAAAAATGGAAATTAGCGAATCTTTTTGTGGAAAAATCATGGAAAATTAGCCCACTGGGCGAACATTAGCCCCTAAAATTTTCCATGCAAAGGTGCATCTATCTATGTGATTTTTGTTGCCATTTGGAAACAACTTAAGTCACTTGAGTTGTCCCCCTCCACAATCACATTACGTGCTTGGGACAAAAAATCCTCCCAGCATCTTGGCATGTACCGCAACTGTCCAATGACCCCTTACAGGCAAGACTGTCCATGTCGATATTGAGGTTATTGACGCCCCTTTGGATTACAATATTCTCTTAGGTCTTATTTACACATATTCCATGTCAGTCATCGCATCTGCGGTGTTCTGCAAGATGTGCTTCCCTCATGAGGGGAAGATTGTTACCATCGATCAGTTGAATTACTACGAGCCAGCATTCGTGACCTTCCCCAAGTCCATTATCTCATCTGTGTCAAATAAGTAGTCTCCAACCCCTCTTACCAGTGTTTCACCCAGAGTCTATAAGGATTCCTCATTATTAGGTGCTTTCACGGGTCCTCCCCCTCCCATATTAGAGCCTAACTCTGAGTTTTTGCATGTTACAAGTGTCATAGGCTGATCTCAAGCAGTCTGGTACATCCGATCAACAACCAGCTCCTAATCACCCTGCTATTGCCATCCCAACTGAGCCCTTTGGGTCCACTCCCTAGGACCTCCTCCATTTGTGGGTGCCTCTCCTATGTTTCCACCAGGAACTGTTCCTCCAGGTCTCAACCATCAAGTAGCTATTCCATTGGGACATTACCCTGCAAGCCATATACCTTTCTTATTTCCCCCTCCGGGAGTATTTTCTATCCCTATCATGGGTTCATTGGTTCTTCCTAATATGACTATGGGATCCTAGTATGGTACATTTACCCCCCTGCAACCATTCTGCCTAGTCAGCTAAGAACTTATCATGCTTTGACCCTGGTTCAACCGGTCCCTACGGCCCCTCCTGCTGCTTCAGTTCCATCTCAACCTCAACAAGAACCCACTCTTGTTGTGAAAGCATCTAGACAGGGGGGTAAATCTAAGAGGAAAGAACCTAAGGACAAGGCTTCCCAATATCCTCCATCCCCTAAGGCCCCAAAGCCGTTACCTCCATGCGCTTTGTGTAAAGTTTTTGGGCATGCCACCAATAATTGTCCTAAACTTCCTCAACTCAAACCTTTGGTTCATGAAATGTTCCCTAAGTAAAATATCCTTTAAGTCCATGTTAGCTTGTCAACTCCACCCAAGAAACTCAAAACTTTACGCACAAATCGCCCTTGTGCCTTTTATGGTCATCATGGTCACTATTCCCATTGTTTCCCTTGTCTCAATGAATTTCACGATTGCCGTAAAGCACTTCACGAATATGAGGCCACTTGTAGTGGAACACCAACTCCTCTACCCATGGATTCTAGTACCCCTAGTCAACCCGAATAGGGGGACTCTGGTCCCACCATCATGATCCCTCCCCCTGATGTCGAGATGACAGACAACACATGCCATATAATTTACCTGTTTTCATCCTTGAGTTCCTCGCAGGTAAACCTTTATGAGGTTTCTGCGCACACTTCTATCAAACCTCTTTTGACAGAATCCCAGGTCTCAAAATCCGTAGATCCTCCATCTACCAGCTCGTCATCTACCATTCAAGATGATGCGTATGTGAGCCTCATTTCTCAGGTTGATGCACCAGGTAACACCGCCACATCATGTAGTCAGTCTTCCTCCCATCTGCCAATCTTCTAGTCTGATGAGGACATCATGGAAGTTATGTCTACCCCTAATTACCCTTGCACTTAGGCAAGGGGGCATATTTTTTGGAGGATTCTGAAAGATATTTCCTTCCTAATTCTTCTAGTGAACTCTACCTTAAGAAATGTTGCTCATAGAAAATCCCTTTTATTTGCGTGTCTTTATTTCTGTAGTTAGGTAGATTGCATAATATCATCCATCATTTTTTCACCTTTCATATGGATCCATCATCCACACCGTATATCGGTCATGCCGATGGTGTGAGTCGCTTTTCCCAGAATCTAGCCTCGGCAGCCTGGGCCATTTTCACCCCTTGCATATGTTAGTCCTTTCAAATGGCATATGCATTGGATCTGCCACCAATAATCACGTCGAATATGATGCAGTGATAGGTTTGTTAGTCAATTCCCTTTCTCATCACATCCTTCATATTCATGTTCGTTTAGATTCCTTGCTACTTGTCATGCAATTGAATAGTGTGTACCATGTGCATAACCAAATCCTATTCATAAAATATCTATGAGTTAAGTTGTTGGTATGTGAATTTGAAAACATTACTTTTAGTCATGTTCCTAGAGCCCAAAATAACTAAGTATATACCATTGCAAATAACATTCTATATTGGCATTTATCACATGTATACCACATAATACAACCATAAACAAAACACATGGCAAACCATCATCGTCATACAAAATGCATAATCATATTATGTATCACATAAAACATATAAGTATTTGGAGTCCACCACTCCAAATACATCCAGTATGCCCATAGCATACTTGGGGGGCACATATGCCCCTACATATCCTTACCATCCTTTAGAGGATCTCATGTCAAGTTGGGCCAAGATGCTTGAATATCTTTTTCGAGCATTAGGAACACAATGGTGCTCCAAAAACTCCTCATGTGAGGGGGCGTCATTCCCACCTTTGCATACCATATCATTCCCCTCCATCACATATGTTTGCGGGAAATATCCCATGCTTTGGGGCATGATGGTTTTCCCCTAACCATCTTCTCAATTAAGTCTCGGCCTAGATCCCACTGGATCTAGGTATGGTCGATTATCCTCCCATCCCTTAGATAGTTTATCCTACTGGCCTCTCCAACGAGCCATATGCACATCGCATATCGTAGATGTTTAATACCATATCTTCAAATACTCTACTCTATGTCCACATAGTCCCCATGTTTGACTTAGTGGGTCAGAATGATTCTAGACCTCCTATAGTAGTTCATTCTCATTTTCCTCTTCCCTTAATTCTTCACTAGGAGCCATCGTTCCAAGAAGAATTAAGGCCATATTTAGATAAGTAAGGCCACTTGCCTGAAATTCATAGATCCCGATTCCGATGGTTAGTTTTTCTGCTACGATCTCCACAAGATTTAGGGCCTTCTCCTCCTCTCAAATTGGAGGGAAAACACCATTTTATAGGAAAACCCACAGTTTTGTGTCACCCATTGCGACCAAACCATAGCTCATTTTGAAAAACCATCAACACCATTTGAAATAACTCATCGTGTACTATAATGGGTCTTCCTCATTTTTTGATGATTTGACACTTTACTATGAAGTCATTTTTCCAAGAAGGGTCATTTTGTCGCTTCTCAAAATCAAATTTCGTTTCACACGACACTTGTACCTTAGGGACCACCTTCCCTTAATACTTGTCATACCATGTGTCATTTTTCTTCATGAGTAACCATCTTTTACTCATGTTTTTATGGTCCCCACCAAGCCTATTATGTGTGGCAGCATCATCGAGTCACCCTTGTTTAGAGCATCCACAATGAGTCACCCTTACATACATGGAGTTTGTTCCACATCCCATTATATCATGTCATAGTATTCCATCCATATTTGTATATCGTTCATCCTGTGTTGCCCATTTTGGCCTCCATTCATACTATCCCCATCCCCTCCAAATTTGAGTTAGTCGCTGCCATGTCATCCATGCACTTTATGATATGATAAGGGAACTCATCTATTTATCCCTCAGTACCACCTTTCCCATTATCCCTAGTGTCAATCCATCAGTCACATTACTATTTTTCCTCATCCCTTAGTTGAGGATTCTCATTGCCTCACCTATCGTGGGCCCTATTATGTCGACATCAGCTCACTTATTCCAGAAGAACAACCTAGAGGGTGGTGTATCTTGGTTCAAGATTCCATTCTTGTTCAGTACCTCAGATCAAGTAGAGGGACTCATTATTTCCCTTTGACTTGGTTGTTTCATGTTCATGATCCATACACTTGATGGTCCACTGATGCCTAGGTGCGTGTGATATGTTTCAGACCTCATGAGGGGGTGGCCCATCAGGTAACCCCCCAAATGCCTGAATGCCTTCATATTATGCTACAGCTTCAGATGTAGTTTCACAGATTTTATGGGTTTGGTTCCTACTGATCGTAGTGTCCATAGCATGCACGCCTCCTTTAGATGATCCATTCAGTTTTGTAGAGCCTTTCCCTGTTCAGTTGGGCTTCTTCGGTTGTTCTACCCTCCCTCCCACCCATTTTTTGAGGGAAGGGCCATTATATCTCATGTACTCAGATGATATTGTATTTAATCTTGGCCCATGTTTTTTCTAGGTGCATTATGTATATGGGACACATTGTATTATTTTCTGGCTCAGTTATGCCAGTGTGTCATGTACCACTCAACATGTACTCCATTGCTTAGTTTTATGTTTCTGGGTGCACCATTATTTTTGTTCTAAGTTATCACATTGGTTATAGGTATGCCTCCCCTACCTCATTGAGGTCTAATACCACAACATAAAAGGAGACTTGCATCGGTCTCGCCCCCTTTGTTCCTATCCTCCTTCGCTTTAACTCTATTGGTCTCTCTTTCTCTCTCTCTCTCTCTCTTGCTCAACTTTGTTTACTAGTGATTGTGTCTTTACAACGTACTTCGGTCATACATTTTTCTCCTAACACTCCTATGTTGGGGGGCAATCTGTTATCACCAAAAAATTGATCATTTAGCCTAATTTACTTGATGGATCGAAGTACACCATGTAAAACCAATTTTATCATAGTAAAATTGCTTTGACTGTGATAAATTACTTAATAAACCACCTTTGTTAAGTAATTTATAATTAAACCCATGAAGAATAGTTAAATAAATCACTACTTATTTGATTTTCTTCTAGGAATAATTAATTAATATTCCTTGTCATATTTGACTCGGTTATTGAAAATAAACAGATAAATCATTAATTATCTTATTTTTCTCTAAGAATAATTAATTAATCACTAATTAACTATTATTCTTTGTCAAATTTGACTAAATCCCTTAAAAATAGTTAAATAAATCATTATTTGTTTATTATTCCTTAACCAATTTCTTGAGATGATAGATAAGCCATTTATTTATTTATTATTTATAAATAAAAGTTTAAATACTTTTTCCCTCCTAATCAAATATAATAAAATATTCCAAGTTGTTATTTCAATAATGGGGTTAATAATATTTTATTATTTCTCATTATTTGAGGATAACTCAATATCTTGTTATAAATAGAAGGATTTTCCATTCATTATTCACTTTTGATTATTTTCATTGTTGCACTCACTGTTGTAACTCTAATTATTTTCATTGTCGCACACCATATTTTTTCTGGGTTTACACATTATAGAGGAGAGAGACTCTACACAAGCTGAAGATGTTTGAGGATAGCCAAGAACCCATCCCATAGAGGAGGACTGGTTACTATTTATTTTTGTTTTTTAACTATGATTGTGCATAAATCAGAATTTTGGCAGGTTTTGTTTCTATCAGTTGTTGCAGATCTACAATGTTTAGCAGCCATTTATATTGTTGAGATTTTTTTTTCATCCACAATCTGAAGTGGGTTCTTTTCGTACATATATGAGAAGAAAACACTACAACAAGAACCACTGGTTTGCCCATTATATCCCTGTGGTTGGAGTTGCTCTATTTAGGATTTCATCCTTGTTACTATGCTTGGATTCATATTAACTTCTAAGAGATCCTACAACACTCTGACCTTAAGATCAACTATGTTCTTCAACCTTTCCTCTAAGTCCAGATCTACTTCAAATTTGATCCATCCATGCCTTTTGGATTAGATTTTCCTATTTGTATTGTAAGGGCTTCTTGTATTGTTAATTGGGTTTCAATATATTATCTTCTCTTTGAGTTTCTTCAAACCTTTTAGATCTATTTCTACTGTTGTTATCAACTATCAAACACATCAAGATATGAATCTTCTTGTGTTGGTTTGTATTGGATGTTCCATTTACTACTACTCTAGGGTTTTCCTTGGAGGTTTGTAGTGTTTTGGTTGAGGCTATTGTCCTTAATTACACATCCAATATTCTGAGATTTTTGTAGTTGGTTCAACAACAAGTAAGATATACTTTTGATTTTGATATCACAACCAAATTTGGCTTCATTTTCCTTTGTCACTTTTGATTGAGTAATCCTATTTGGTCTTGTGTCCTTGATTTTTTTCACAAGAGGCAATTTCTTTGTTTTTGGTTGTGTTGGTTGTCACTTGAAAAGTTTATTTGGGTGTGTCTTATCTATTCAATTTTTAGATTAATTTTTTTTCACTCCCACTTGATCTTTTCTAGTCCTTCCTATTTCTAGGGTTTGGTTTTTTTCCTTGTAGGACATTACCTCTCATTGAAGCATTGTGCTACAATCCTAGCTTGTTTGCATTGCCTTATTTTTCCCACTTTTTGGATTTCTTGTTGATGATTTGAGAGTGTTTGTTTGGCTTTGATTCTAAGTTTTGACACTTTTTGAGTGCTTTGCATTATATATTAGGGTTTTTCTTGGCCTCTTTTCAAATTTTTGTTTCTTGGTTTGTCTTTTGGGTTTGTATTTTATAAAATTGGGGATTTCATTTTAAGATAAGTGAGAGGTTCATTTGATAGGAATTTTTTTGTTTTTATAAAGTAAAATATGCTTACCCTACTATATTTAACTTTCATCTAATTGAAAAGATAATTTTGCATATAGCCACATTAAGGTGTTACTAACAAGAGTCTATCACACAATTTGTGTTCCACACTGCTACCCAACTGAGTAAATAACAACCACTAAAATAAATGCTCTAGTAAAATTTAATAGACTTTCCTTTTATTTTTTCTGGCAGTACACCAAAATTAGCATAGGATAGGGGTTTAGATCCAAGTGTGTGAGTAGATTGCTCCAAGACCATAAAATAAACTTAGTAGCCTATGATAGGGAGACAAAAAATCCTCCATAATCTCACAGTAAAAATTAGAGTGTGTTAGAAACCAATTTAAGAGGGGGTTAGGCTTAGTTAACATTGTGAGTGGTTCTCCTCAAGGCTACCCAAATCATGGTAGGGAATCCTGTGCCAACGAATGACTACCCAAAAGCCCAAGATTCATGTGCCCATGTTGGATGAAGGTACTTTAGTGACCATTTGTAGGAAAAGACCTTATAGGTGGTGGGTGTGGGTAGCAACCATCCTTGTACCTTACCTTCCCCTAGATAACTCTTCTTACAGAGATTAGACCCCCAAGTAATAATTATTTTGGAGGGACATCTGAAACATAATATGAGGATTGGTTTGTTTGTCACTACCTTTTAGGGCTTTTCTAGTGTGTGCTATTTGGTCTGAGTCAATAGTTTGGCCTTAGGGGTGTCTATACTAACATGATTTTGTTAAAACATATTTATTCACACAGGATAAATCTATTCATTGACGTCACGTTGACTCTAAGGTCTCACTCTCGAGAGAGGTGAATTGATGACTCCTTCTCATAGAGTCCTTATCAGTACTCAAGACCCAAACAAACCTGTAGTTGTGGAATATATTCTTGGTTCTCCTAGTAGTGACTTGATTTCTATCGAGACACTTGTAGATGATTCCATCTCTCCTTTTAATCCACCTTTGGTTGACCTATCAAGACTAGAGTTACTGCAACTGAATCCAAATGGTTCAACAACTACTACATTTATACTTATTTTCTTTCATTACCTATGGAGGAGGTCAATTTTGCTTTACCCTCTACATCTGTAGTTTCTACTACTATGACATCATTTCTACTGCCGAGTGTGGCAAGACCTATACCTCCTTCAACACCTTGCCCGTCCTCTTAGGGAATACCATATGTCTCTTCTATGACTCCCACAAATTTCCCCAATATTTATATGCCCATTACTTTATCTTTTGCAACCATGGTATCAAACCCTAGCCAACCTATAGGATTGGTAATCTTCACTCCTATTTTTTCTCAAACTACTGTCTATGTTACTAATATGGGTATTGTGACCTTGGGAAATATGTGGGGAGGATCATCTATTGCTACTATCTAGCTTGGGGTAACCTTTCTTCTAATATTTCTCAAACCTGGTATAGTTCATTGTTCAAAGGAATTCCATCCTCTAATACTTTTCTTGAAGGGGCTAGTTTACTTGGGGGAAACCCTATTGTTATCACCACAATCCTTGTGAGTTACCCTCCTTATGTTGGTGCTTCCGTACAAGGAGGCACTTCTTTCCTATCAGGTACAACCTCACTGACATTCATGCTCCTAGTGGTCCTTTTCTCTCTGGGGGAACTTACCCTAGGGGGAAAACACCTTACAATAGTGACGGTAACTCATATCCCATATATACTAGGATGAATTATTACCATGGTCAAAAAACTATTACTTATAATGAGGGTATGGGGGGACCTCACGGTTGGTCAGAGGGCTCTTCTTTCTATGACCCATTTAGTCTGTTACATAATCCTTTCCTATCTTCTATTGATCTTCTAGATTTAGCTAAGCTGATGAAGGAACCCATCCATCACAATCCTTGGTGGCCACCCATTCCTGCAAAATTTCCCTATGATATCCCTAAGTTTGAAAGGAATCCTGGAGAAAACCCATCGACACATATCACCACCTACCATATTTGGTGCTTATCAATATTTTTGGTGGATGATTCAATCAAATTGTGTCTATTCCAACGAACCCTAACTGGATATTATGCTAAATGGTATATTGAACTAGACATGACTTCGTTCAATGAATTTTATTCCTTGTCTCAAACATTATTGACCCATTTTAAGTTACCCACAAGATATGACATCGATTATGACCTCTTGTCCAAATTCAAGCTAGATAGGTCCACTCTAATTTATGATCATATTAATGAGTGACAGTGATGTAAGAGGTTAGTTCGAACCAATCTCCCTGATGAGATTCTTTGAAAATGGTTCACTCAATACTTGTTACCTCCCATAACTAAGGATGTGTCTATGTTTAGGGATATTACCAAGGAACAAGCTATTTTAGCGGCCCAACAACTAGATTTGATTTATTCTCATTTAGACACGCTTTATGATGTGATCCCTAATGCTTCTCACCCTTCTATATACCCATCTAAACCTACCCCGAAACCACACTTTTATGGTGTGATTGGTTCCATATTCGATGTGAAAATATGGATGCCCAAATTTCTACTGCAACAACTGATTAATTTTCTCCTACTTGTTAATTTCTTAATCAAGTTACTTACTATTTATTACAGTAAATAGTGAAACTAATACACTGCAGTCTACACCATTTAAATTATAAGCGGAAACAAGAAAATTAATAGGAAATAAATACAAAACATCTACATAGTTATTTTTGGACAAATGTCCCTAGAAAAACTTAATAAGGGAAAACTGATGCAACAACTTTGAGGATTTTATTATTAAGCGGTAGTAATTTTTGAGTACAATTCATTTGATGTCCAACTGGTTATTGTATATAGAGAAAAAATGGACAAAAACAAGTAGTGAGATTCTCTCACCCTGTCACTGGAAGAACCTGACCTTGATCTCACTGGAAAGAGGCTCTACGTCCCTTCTAAGTCATCTTTTGTGAAGAACTACGTCAACCCTACGCAGTCTCTGTGTCACCTTTTCTGGGGAATGTGATGCTCTTCCATTTGATCCTCTAATGCCTAGAAACTTTGATTTCCAACCTCCCGGTCTCACACCCCAGCTCCCAGGTTCTGAAAATCGATTTCCTTAGCAAGAAATTTGATCTCTTTCTACGCTCTATGTTGCCACTGTGTCAGCACTACGTAGGCCAACGTTAGCCTCTCTTTGGATGTTGTTATGTGCTCTCTTCCTTGTACTCTCTAGCCCAGGAAAATACTCTTGTCCAAATACTATCCCTACCCCTCTCTGAAAAATATCACTGTCAAAAATCTCTCCGACAGCTACTCTGCTTCAGAAAATTGAACTTCAGATCTTCTGTCTCTGTGTTCTCTAAGTGCCCCTTACACCTCTTTTTATATCTTCTGGTTGGACAACTAATGACCAAGATTAACTTCTGATCAATGACATAGAATATTTTGGCTTGATCATCATCCTCTTCTAGAAGTTTCACCCACATTTTATATTAATACCCATTAATTATTTTAATTCCTAAGTTTAGACTTAGGGTCACATTAAAAATAATTAATTATTTTAATACAAATGTCTCTGGGTGGAATTTCCCAAAACGATTTTTGGGTATTGGAGAATGCATGTGTCTAAGTATCTCTGCAAATTTGGAGACTTAGAACACATTTGATGCTACCAAAAAATAAACATCTGACTCTATGAGCCAACATGCTTGCCAACTCGGGAAATTGATCGTGACATCACAAGCCCCAGTAAGTGCATCTAGCTTTTAAAAACCACCCCCCTATGGGCAACCCACTGACATTCTTACATCAAGTCCATACTACCCAAGGATTCTCAGCAACCTCACAGAAAAATGAAAAAATAAATAAAAGAATCAACTTGCTTAAGAGACTTAAATAAATGCATCTAATCAGGGAGGGGGAACCGCTGAGCAACGCCGAAAGATAAAGTCCCCTTGTAATATTTATAAAGGTGAGAATTTGACTCACAAGTGCCCTTAAATAGATAAAGTCTTTCAAATTATTACACCACCACCTAATACTGAACATGTAGCTGTCTTGACTCATCCATTCCCTGCACAACCCCAACAACAAATGGTTTCACAGGTTCCTCAAGCTCCACAAGGGGAAAATGAGTGGCCATATTTCCATCCCACCAATAATAAATCAACCCTTATGTTCCAAGAGGAAGTCAATGTAACCACATGAAATAAATCTTATGATACTCTTGAGTCGAGTTCTTCCTCCAAGGATTCAACCACCACAACTTCTTCCACTGGACTTATCATGCTAGATAAGCCTCTAGAGCTAGTCTATTTCCTGCCTAAGGGTGTCATTCACAAGTCAACACACAATATATCCGCATGGGTTTCCTAACACTACAATAATTTTGAGGATTTGGCCTAGAGTTCTTATGCCATATCTTCCTTGGAGGTTTTATAGATCTTCCCTCATAAACGCAAATCCTTACTAATTGTGATCCGGGGGGGCACTTGGATCCCATAGAGAATTCTCTCATTAAGTTTAATCTTGGCACTCCTCGTTATAGGCTTTCCCATCCAATCAGTTTTTAGATTTGTGTGCAAATATTTCACAAGAATATTCATCGCACTTTGGTGGATGAAGGCTCTTCTACGTGTGTTATGTTAGCATCATGCTAGAAAGCTATCAGTTCTCTAACACTAGCTAAATCTACTACCACTCTTCAAGCATTTTATGGATGCCATTTCTGATCTGATAATCACCCTATGAGTGACTTCAGTTAAATATTTATTACATGAAGGTATTACAAACTCATGTGCTGGTGTGTGTATATGTTATTTAGGCAACGAATCGATTAGATTGCAGATACACAGACACTTGAAATGGAAAATAGTAGAGAAATATAATAAGCAATATAAGAACACAAGAATTTAATAAGGAGTTCACCCTATCCTCCAGGGCTACGTCTCTGGTCCAACTCTCAGTGGTGACCTTCTTTTATTATGTCTTAAAGTAGAGAATTACAATGAAGGAGCTCAATGTGAGTCTCTTGAAACAGAATTTGCTTGGCAGGGTGGTTCTTGGATGCCCCAAATCACTAGAGTACACAGAATCTTTTCCTTTCTAGCTTTGTGACCTTCTAGTCTATAATGGAGAGAGCCTAATGTGGTGCTCGGTCTGGACAAATCCTCTCAGGGATGGCTTGAACCCCTCAAGCTCTCTGGTGCTCGATGTTGCCTTTGGTCAGCTTGGCCCTCTGTCTTCCATTCTGCTTTTGCTTCAATGTCTTTCCTTTGTTTCCTCTATCTTCTTCCTTTTTCCTTCTCATCTTCCTCTTAGGGTTCCCGATGTTTTGTGTTCGGTGTTTATCTACTTTACCTGTACACGGCTTTTAAGGACATTCATTCCCATGGTTGTTTGATTCCTCTTCCACTCCCCGTTGGATTTTCTACTAAACTTCGCTTGGAGTTCCCTATTCGGCGTCATCATCAGGCTCACAGGGAGTGGCCACATGTCCTCCTATAGCTATGCCAACTTTCTTCGTCGGTTTGGTTCTTCCGTTACGTCATGGAATGAGTCTTTTGCCACCTTGGCAGTCAAATTGGACGTCAAATTCTTATAAAAGGCGGCTTAATCCCCCATCAATTCCACTTTCCCATCAGGCATGATCTTAGCCGTTAGATCTAGGACCTCCAGATCTGATGCCATCACAAATTTCACGCGGTTGACTTGCTCGACTGTTAGTGTGCGATCAACGATGGTTTTCTCTCTCCTCCGCTTACGATGCTTCAGCTGCTGAGTGGAATCACTCCGTTTTCGTCAATTCTGCTTACCGCTTGAGTGTGCCCTCGATCAATATCACTAGTTTTCGTAGGGCGGGTCCCGCCTTGTCCTTTGGCATTTTCCCCACGGTTTTCCCGGCTCTCCATGCGACTAAGCACTCAGGGCCTTCCCATTTCAAGGGGTTTTTCCCAACGATCACGCATCAAAAATTGCCTCTGTTTCCCGATCTAGGCCTCTCAGGTGCTAGTTTCACCTTTTGCGCAGTCTCCATGGGCTTCATTCAACACACTTTGACGAGGTCCTCGTCGCTCCACGCTGGCTACTAACTGCCATTATTCAGAGGTTTTTTTGATCGCTGTTTCTTAATTCTTTGATGTCTATCCCAACTTGATACAATCATGGTCCTTCTAACAATTCTTCATGGATCCCATTCGGAACAATTTCATACCTTAGGGGGTTCTTCCCAAGTCTGCCATTGAGATAGGGGGCAAGACTACCTACACTAATGTTTAAATTGTTGACGCTTCCTTAGACTATAACTTACTCCTTGGTTGTAGTTGGTTTTATGCTATGTGAGTTGTTGTGTATTTAATATTTCATGTTCTCTACTTTCTCCATGAAGGAAACATAGTCATGATTGATTAGTTTAACTATTGTGTGATGTCAACCCAACTTACCGCTACGAGAAATTATGTCCCACTTATTGGAGATAACCATTGAGGCTTTGAGAGTGTTGGGGTGGGTTTGTTTAAAATCTCATCTCTTATTAGAGTTTTTCCTTTACCCCCATGCGACATTACTTCTTTCTCCACCATTGCTCCTATGCACATGGTCTCTTTTATCACTGGTGGACCCCATAAGTCTCCTAGCCCTTGGGAGCTATATTCTTCTATATATGTAGATCAACATGGTGAGCATATGCCACCTCTAGTAGAAGATATTGTCTCCTTGGTAGTTCCATCAATACCTCTTGATACTGGTCAAAAACTCCATCCTAATATGGAATCTGATTAGGATATTTTTCCCACACGGCTTGTCACTCCAACTCTTCCATGTAACTACCTTGATGACGAGTCTTCTTATCGATAAGTCATATTCAAGGTCTCACCTATTGATCATCATAGGGAGATTATGCCTCTTTATGCCTCTATTATCCTTGATTTGGAAAAGGTAGACATTGGAAACTAAAATCTTGAATTGACCTAGGCGGCATCTCCTTAGCCTACTTCAGAAGTGCCACCCATGGACTGAGTCAAGTCTTGGATTTCTAATGTTTAACTTGCCAATGGATTTTCCATATCATCTCTGCTTGTCGACGAGTGCCTTATACCTCGTTTACGTCTTGATAGTCTTTGTCAAGGAGCTCCACTAACTCGCGAGACCACTCACCTTGTACGTCCTTGGGTCATTGCTAATAATCTTATGGTTTTAGGTGTTTCCTACATCATCGAACTTTAGGGTAGTTCAAATTTCTATGGCATGGTTCCATCATGGTGTGCCATATGGTACCTCCACTCCTCCATGACTTCTTGTATGAGAATTCTTGGCCTGTGGCTGATAGTGGTCACACCTTGACATAACCTATTAGACCGAGTTACGCTTGTACATATTGTACTAAGGAGTGTGTATGATGTTTTATATTAATTTTTTTTTGACATGTGATGCAAGAATTTTTCTAGTATCTCATATATGCCGAAATTCCAAGTTTTTGTTTTTATAAAAATAAGAAACAAAAATATATGGTCCTATTTTTACCTCTTCCATGGTTTGTCTATATCATTATGTGATTTAACCATGGGTCTAGTCTTTATGAATGGTTTTGACAAGATAAGGTGGTGTTTTTAGTGTGACATCGATGAGACCATAGGTACGTCTTTCTGAACCGACATATAGGAGTAGGTAATATATCACCATCACTGATGCAGTATTTCCCGTCAGTGTCATCATTATGTCTTAGGGCCGACCCCATCAAGTTGTGACAATATCCCTCTCTTTTATGCACATTTTAGCTTGGAGGTAGAGCCTACTTGAACATGGATGCCCTAGTTTAACACCATTTTTCCATCTTGGTATCCATGCAGTCATTTTTATTCTCTTTCATAATCCCTCCTTTTTCCCCACCATGACCCAGAATATTAACCTCATTTTCTCTTTTTGTCATATTCTAGGCTTTACCCCAAGAGGGTTACATAACTTTATCCCTTGTTATTTCCACATTTTATCAGCCTATTTCTATATGACGAGCCTTGGTTCTCTGATTCCATTGCCATCCTCTACTTAGCCTATCATCTACTTTCACTTGGTGTTTTGCCCTTTTCTTGGAGGAACTAATGTGATGAGTGGTATTCTTGAGCCAACCTCTTTGTATCCATTTTCTTTAATGAGTTCCATAATACCATAGATAATCACTAACTAGTATGCCACTCGTTCCTTCAGCATGAGCTTGCTTGGTGTCCTTCTTATGCTCATTAAACCTTGAACAACACCAAGCTCATTTTTTCCTTGTTTTCATCCTCATTAATCAATGAAAATGCCAAGTTAATTTTGGTCATATTCTCATGACTCATTAAAATTATGAAAATCTCAAGCTTATTTTTCCATCTTTCATACTCGTAAAATTTGAACAAAAATGTTGAGTATTGGGATGGGGTCCTCTATGTCAATTTTGGGGCAAAAGCCCAAGTTTTGAGGTATAAAGATGTAAAGTCTCCACAAATTGTGGTCACGGAGCACGTAGTTAATTAAAGAGTCAAAAAGGGTTTTACCCTCTTTTATGTAAGTTAAGTTGGCTTTTGAAGATCTACCCATGGTATGTGGACCATGGGATTGTATAAATAGGTGTGTCTTAGAAAGTCTAAGGAATGATATAAAAGGATAGAATTTGTCTATGTGTACGATAGAAGGAGTCTAAGTAGTGCAGAAGGTAGAAGAAAGGCTATGAAGCTATGTGCACAGAGGCCTAGAGTAGTGTCCGTATATGAGTGCGCGTATCCCTGCAACAGAGTGCACAGGGAATTATTGAGTCAGTAAACTTAACTGATTATCAATAAAGAAGATTATTACATAAATTCCTATGTTTATCCATTTACTTCT
>APFE031734848.1:72321-84247 GCA_000404065.3 Pinus taeda | reverse complement strand
AGAGGTCTAGGCTAGAGACGTGTTCCAGCATCATTAAAACTAGTGGCTATCATTTTCATTGAAGGTTGGGTGATTCCTCCTCCTTGATATGAAAAGTGCTAGCACAAACTTGTGCTCCCCGTACCATCGCGTATATATTGGGAGACCACAATAGGCTTATATCCTTTCTCCATAGGAAGCTGAGTCTGCCGCATTATTGATCGTAATGCACTGAACACAGCATTCAGGAATATTGACTGCCATACATAAGTCCTTGGTAATTTCTCTTTAATTTATCACCAAGGTGTATATTGCAGTTTTGTGATTGGTTTGGTAATCCCTTTGTCTAGATTTTCTAGAGTAGTCACTTTCATTCCTTTTTAACTCTTTAAAAGAAAAGGTCCATCTGAGCACTTGTCCTTTCAGTCTCATTAAAAATCGAAGGAGACTAGAGTCATCTTTATCTTTTTCTAGACTCTTAAAAACTGAAGAAGCAAAGTTGTGTCAGAGCGTCATTAAAATTAATTAACTGGGAATAACATCCTATTCCTTAGTTGATCTGATGGGGCCAGCCCATGTGATCTCGCCGTCAGTGTATTCCACTTGATGGGTGTACAAGCAAGTAATAATTTTCAATAGAGATTTTTTTGATAAATGCAATTTGATTAACCGCGTTGAATTAAATGAGGGGTATGGTGATTAGTACGATGGTCTCTGTTTGTTGGAAAACCGTCCCTCCTTGGGATTCCACGAGCCCGCCTTGGTATAGGGTTTCACCACCTTCACGCTTGTTCTGTTCATTCGTTATTCTCTCGGTCGTTTCTGTTGTGTGCTCTCGACGGTCTCTCGCAGCTTCACTGTAGGTTTTGTTTTTATGGTTTGTCCTCCTGGTTCTCTGAGCTGTATGCTCTTGGTGGTCTCCGCGACTTCAATGTGGTTCCCTTTTTTTTGTGGTTTTATTTTCCTGGTTCTCCGAGCTGTGTGCTCTCGGCGGTCTTCGCGACTTCAATGTGGGTTTTGCTTATGGTCTTGTTTTACTGGTTCGGGACTCGACCTAGAAGTTTTTCCTTCATCTGGCAAGGTTATGAAAACCTGGTAAGGTTCGCTCCCTTCATGGTCTCCTTCTCGAATGTCGACTGTTGTTGTATGTTTGGTAATAAATTTGGTATGTCTCTATGTGTCTTTATCTAGGTTCGATGTATATGCTTTCCACGAGTCTTGTAGTTGGTTGTTGGTTGCGTTATTCCTGGTAATGTTTCTCTAGCTCTGAGTTCAATTTCTCCACGAGCCCGATAGAACTGTGGTGACGAATTCCTTCGGTTCCTCCACCAATTTATCAGGGTAAGTCCAATTGTTCTATGCTGGTTATATATGCTCCTTTTTTCCTTAGTTTCCTAACGTCTTCAGCTCCTCGTGAGCAGGGAAAACCTGGAGGAGTGGTTGCAGTTATGGTTTGCCTCCGTCAGGTAAGGAAACCAGATATATATTGGTTGTTCTATTCAATTTTCGAACTCTCCTTATTTCATTTCACCAGCACTCATTTCATTTGTCGTTTCTCATTGCAGGTATGGCCACCCAAGGGTTTCGGCGCATGGAAAATCGGCTGTTCCAATTGACTATGGGTAGAGTCGTTTCTATTTGTTAGTTGTTTTCACTCAGCTTCAATGCTACAACTGTAGGGTCAATGTATCTTAGTTCTTCGAGCCACTGTCTGTATTTGGTTCTTCTATAGTTTGTCACTGTCATTGGGTTATGGTAATGAGTCGAGGATTATTGGGTTTGGCTTCCGCTTTGTTATAAGTATGAGTCATATATTTATGAACTGTGTTCGTTCCCTTGTTTCGAACAGAATGTAAATGAGCAAAGAACCGGAATACTGACTTTACGTTTTTATGAATTCAACTATGGAACTGAGTGGACTATATTTATATATTCGCATACCTGGTGTTTACAGAATTTGTTTGCTTATCTGGACTCGTAATTCCAACTTTGTGTCGTTTGTTCACATAAATGATTTCATGTCTATTTGTTTGGTTGGGTCTGCCTATAACCTGGGCGCTTATGCTTCTCCTTTGGTTTTGGTTATCTCCTCTTTCGTTTTATAACCTGTAGCGGTATAACAACAGTCTCCACGAAAGTAATTTCACACAAATTATTATACACAGTATTTGGGATGCTGTAGAGGTGAATGTGCATAGAAAAATTATCCTTCTCTCTTTTTCATTTCTCTGTCAGTCGAACCTGTACATTGTGTTTTGTCTCTCTTTTTAATAGCAGTGTTCTCAAACTGTCACTAACTGATGTTAGTTATGTTCAATTGGTTACATCAGTTATTCCTCATACGGAACTTTTCATGGTTGTCTAACATATTTTCTTTTCATGTTTTTACAAAAGTAAATGAATTTTCTAGAAACAATGGCACTAACTAATTCCTACTGTTCCTAATTACAATTTACTAAATTAACTTAGGCAACTTAATAAAAGAAGAATGAAAATAACAAGTACGCTATCCATTCAGTGAATTAATTCCTTCATCCCCTTTAGAGACCATATCGCCTTCACTTTGTCTTTGCCCTGTCAGCTAGATGCTCCTGCATCAAGCTCCTGGGGTAAGAGAAAATCATGGCTTCGTTCCATGAGTTCCTCCACCAAATAGCCAGCCTTCTATATCTACGCCATGTCAAGCCACGAATTGTCCTCCATTGGACGGTCTCTCCACTTGACGAGATATCGTAGATATTCCTTCCTACATGTCTTCTTGGCTATCTGGGTACCGAGAATCCCTTCAATCTCATGGGGTTGAGACGAAGGCATATGCCTCATCCAAGAACTGTCTCCAAATTGGGTGTCCCGTTTTGGCCGTACCACACTGTCTTCCTCTTCTTGGGTAGTATATGGTAACATGTCCACCACATTGAAAATAGGTGATATGCCAATATCAGGTGGCAGCTGAATTTTGTAGGCGTTGGCTGAGAATCTACGCAAAATCTTGCAGGGACCTATTTTTTTAAATTTTAATTTATTATATGCGCCCTTAGGAAATCGTTCTTTGCGTAAGTGTGCGAGGACCTCGTCTCCAACATTAAATTGTACTTCTCTCCGCCTTGAATCTGCTTGCTTCTTATATTTCTGCACGCTGTCCTGCAACTTTAATTTTACCTGTTCATGTAGTTCATTCATTGCTTCGGAAAAATATTCTCCATCCGCGCTTCTCCGCTCCAATTTTCCTAAATCTCGCAGTTCATGTATTCCCCGAGGATGCATGTCGTACAAGATTTGGAATGGGCTGCATCTAGTGCTATGATTTGGCGAATCGTTATAAGCGAATTCTGCCTGAGCGAGAGCACGATCCCATAACTGTGAATTTTCCCCAGTCAGACTTCATAATAAATTCCCCAAACTCCTGTTCACCACTTCCGTTTGTCCATCAGTCTGCGGATGATACGCAGAGCTGAAATTCAATTGCGTGCCCAACTTTTTCTACAGGGTTTGCCAAAAGTGTCCTGTGAATTTTACATCCCTGTCAGAAACGATAGATCTGGGTAGGTCGTGTAATCTAACAACCTCCGTGAAAAACAGGTGAGCTAAATACGTGGCATCACTAATTTTTCGGCAAGGGATAAAATGCGCCATTTTTGAAAATCTGTCTACCACCACCATCACTGAGTCATACCCCCGCTGCGTTCTAGGCAGTCCCAAGACAAAGTCAATGCTGACTAAGTCCCATGGCCTACTCGGAACAGGTAGTGGCGTGTAAAGTCCAGTATTCTGACTATGTCCTTTCGCCAGTTGGCAGACTTTACACCTATTCACATATCGCTATACATCATTGCGCATTTTGGGCCAGTAATAAAAGTGTCCGAGCTGCTCCAGAGTTTTGTCTTTGCCAAAATGACCGGCTAGACCACCACTATGTTTCTCCTGTACAATATTTTCCCTCATCGAACAGTCTGGAATACATAACTGTCCACCTCTAAACAATAATCCTTCCTGTAAGTTGTAGTCCAGCCATGGACTTGTATTCCTCAACACGGGACTTTGGAATGCTTCAAAGGCTTCTTTGAAATCAGCGTCAGTCTGGTACAAATCCTTTAGATGTTCGAATCCCATCACTTGTATTCTGCTCTCTTGTAAGAGCAAAGCTCTTCTACTCAAGGCATCTGCCACTTTATTGGCTTGTCCACTAATATGCTTTAGCATGAAGGTGAAACTCTGTAAGTACTCTACCCATTTGGCGTGCTTCTGGTTCAACTTGTGCTGTTGCATTACATATTGTAACGCTGAATTATCAGAAAACAATACAAACTCGTTGCCCAACAGGTAGTGCCTCCAATGCTTTAAGGCTTGGACCACGACATAAAATTCCTTGTCATACGAGGAGTATTTCTACCTGCTTTCGTTTAATTTCTCGCTAAAAAATGCCACTGGTCTGTCTTCCTGACTGAGCACAGCGCCAATAGTTGTCCCACTTGCGTCACATCGGACTTGGAAAAGTTTGGTGAAGTCGGGTAGCCTCAAGATTGGTGTCTCCGTAATCTTCCGTTTTAGAAGCTGAAAATTGTCCTCTGCTGCACTAGTCCAACAAAAAGGCTGACTGGCCTTCTTGATGGTGTCCAGCATTGGTGCACAAATTTCACTGAAATTTCTAATAAACTTCCTATAAAAACTTGCCAATCTGTGGAAGCTACGTACCTCAAAAAAGCTCTTGGGTGATGGCCAATTGACGATTGCTGGATCCATCTTCAATTCATTTTCTGTGACTACAAACCCCAAATAAACCAGTTCTTTCTGTACGCAAGTACATTTTTTTAAGTTTATCAGCAGTTTGTTCTGCTGTAAATTCTCTAGCACCCTTCGAACATGCTATAGGTGTTCTCCCCTGGTCCTGCTAAAAATCAGAATATCATCAAGGTAAACTATCACAAACTTGCCAATAAATTATTTTAACATCTCATTCATCAACCTCATAAAAGTACTAGGAGCGTTGCTCAAGCCAAACGGCATGACTAGCCACTCGTACAACCCTTCATTGGTTTTGAAGGCTGTTTTCCATTCATCTCCTTCCCTGATCCTGATCTAATGATATCCACTCTTCAGATCAATCTTCGTAAAATAGGCTGCTCCGCTAAGACAATCCATCATGTCATCCATTCTGGGTAGGTGAAATCTATACCGTATAGTGATTTTGTTGATGGCTCGTGAATCCGTACACATCCGCCATTCTCCTCCCTTCTTAGGTGCAAGTACTGTTGGTACCGCACACGGGCTCAAACTTTCTCTGATCAGTCCCTTATCCAGTAACTCCTGCAATTGTTTACGAATCTCTTCGTTGTCTTTCGAGCTCATTCTGTATGCTGCCTTTTTCGGTAGACTTGCTCCAGGTATAAAATCGATATGATGGCTGATGCTCCTTCTGGGTGGCAATTTGTCTGGTAAATCGTCAACCACAATATCCTTAAATTCTTCCAACCGCTCTTGTATCTCTGTAGGCAATTCTGATTTTTCTGTGTACAGTGACACTGCTCTTGTCCTTCTTACCACCACATAATTCATCTCGTTTTCTTCAATATGCCTAACAAACTGTTTTCCTGCTATTAATAATGCTTTTGTTCCACTTGACTCTGTTGTATCCTCCTCCTTGATGGGTACAAGGGTATGTTTGACTCCATCTTTCACAAACTTATAACAATTTTTTTTCCCATCATGTGTCACCTTCCGGTCATACTGCCATGGTCTTCCTAGCAGTATATGGCATATTTCCATTGGCATAATGTCGCAGACAACTTTGTCTTGGTATTTGCCAATGTGAAATTCGACTTCACATTGCTCATCAACTAGTAACTGGTGGCCTTTCTGTAGCCATGACACGTTGTAAGGTGTGGGATGTTTAAGCCGCCTTAATCCCAGCTTTTCCACCATCTCGGTAGCAACTAAGTTATCTGTACTCCCGCTGTATATGATTAGTTTGCAACACTTCCCATGTGATTTGCAAACTGTTCGGAACAGTGCCTTCCGCTGGTTTTGTTTAGTCATTTCCTTTGCTGGATTTAACAACACTTTGTTCAGAATTAATGCCTCCCCTGTTTCTGCCTCATTTTCTACTTCCTGGGGCTGTGCTTCAGCTTCCTCAGGCTGTGCAACAAATGCTCCCCTCTGGCCGGTATGCTCAACTTCCGGGCATTCGAAGGATCTGTGCCCCCACTTATGGAACCTGTAGCACTGGACATTTGCCCCTCTTCCGCGACCATTTCCTCTTCCCCGCTGATATGGCCGACCTTCTCTAGTGCTATCCCCCTTCTCTGTTGTCCCTGAAGTTTTGGAGCTGCCGCCTTCCTCACTGTTAGTGGCAGTTCTTCCTCTGCCATAGGACTGTCCTCGTCCTCTGCCATTTCCTCGTCCTCTCCTGTTGTTCTGTTTCCGGTTAATTTTTTCTTCTGCCTTTACAACACTTTGAAAGGCTTCTTCTATATTCCTTGGTGAGAGAATACTGATCTCGTCCAGTATTTCCATCCTTAAACCATTAACATATCTCGCTGTCTTCTCTGCAGTATCATCAGTATAACCAGCCCGCAAATTTACACGATAAAATTCCTCTGTGTATTCCTTTATGGTCATACCTTTCGGCCTTAGATTCTGCACTCATCGATAAAGTTCGACCTGATAGTCTTTAGGCAAAAACCTGCCCTTCAGTTTTGCCACCATTCTTGGCCACTTCTTTATTGGTAGTTTGTTCATCCTCTTCCTGTCTGCTTGGATGTTATCCCACCATAAAGCAGCGTGTCCTTTTAACTTGGTTGCATCAAATCTAACTCTTTTGTCCTCACTGATCTCTTCGTTTTCAAAATACTTATCTAACTCACTTACCCAATCCAGCAGAACATCTACGGATAGACTGCCATCGTAATTAGAAATCTCAGGTTTGGGTTTGCTGCTGGCTAACAGCACTGATCTCAACAGTCTTATCTCCGGGGCCTCTTCTTCTGACCCTTCCGTGGCAGTTGTTGCTTCATCCTCGCTATCATCCCCAAGTTCTGGGTCTCTTCTCCTTCCCGCCTCCACTGCTTCTAAGCGAGCAGTAAGGACCCTCAACTCTTCTCTCAAGCCCTCGTCTGCTCCTCTGCACACACCTCTTCCACGTCCCCGTCTTTGAAATTCCATTTTTTCTCTTTTTATCAACTGCTCTGATACCACTTGATGGGGTCAGCCCACGTGGTCTCGTCGTCGCTCCCTTTCCACTTAGCTTGTACTGTTGTTTGATATTGATTTACGCCGGACGTTGGTCAGAGATATTTTGATTATCAATCTGTAGGCAATTAATGGTCTGTTTACGGAGGGTTTGTTGGCGGTATATGCGATGGAAACCTGTACTATATGGGGATTCTAAACCCCGCCCTCGTATAGGGTTTCCGCCACCTTTGATTTCATTTGGTCCTGTGTTGGTTTGTTGCCTCCTTCCGCGAGCTCTCGGCGATTTGGTGATTGTTTACAGTGGTTCCTTCCTGCGATGCTTTGTATTCAGTTGAAATTTGGCTCCCGGATTCTGTATGATACAAGTTGGTAGTTTGCAGCTTCGACGGGAGTTCTGTTAGTCGGTTCGGGGTTTTGTCTGAGTCTGTTGAGCTTGTGTGCTTGCGGCGATTCTCACAGCATTGTTTGTCTGATTCCTCTGGTGGAAGTGTCTCAGTCATTTGCAGGATTGGGAAAACTGGTAAGGTTCGTTCCCTGTTTGTGTTTAGACTGTCCAAGGTTTTCAATGGTCGATTTCTTTTATGGGTTTCTACCTCTGTGCGTCCACTGTCCAATTTATGTTCTGGTCTTCGCTTTCATTATCTCTGTGTGTCGATTTTCCTTTTTTTGAGAGTGGTTTTGCTCTCGTTCTACAACGACGGTTCACTCAGGCACGGTCTCGACAAAACAATGGCGTTGTTCCTCGTCGTTTCCTGCTCCAGTGCAATTGGTAAGTGTGCTCTCTCTGCTATTTTTCTTTACCTGTTCCTTCTTTGGCCTCTAACGACTTCGGCTCCTTGCGAGCAGGGAAAAAACAAAAGATCTGTGCTTGAGTTGGTCACGGCTCCTTCACTTGTGTTGGTCACGGCTCCTACCCTAGGTAAGTGGAACCCTTCGTATCCTTGCTTGTTCTAAATTTAAAATTTATGTAGAAACTTTGCAGGTCCTTTCACTGGTTTCTAATGCTCGTCCTGTGATGTGATTTGCAGGTGCAGCGACCGAGGGTTTCGGTGTTGGGGCCTTCGACTACTCCAAGGCAGTTCCGGGTAGCTTTGCTTTAGTTGGTTTGGCTGTAGGTTTCGAGTCACTGTTATATGGAGTCTTGTTCTTGATAGGGTCTCTGCCAAATACTGTAAGCGTCGGTTTGGAAAATGTATGGAATTTGGTTTATGTGGATGAGGGTTTATAGTTCCCAATCCGCGAACTGGGTTTTGTTCTCAAGTTGTTTTTAAATGTGGAATATGAATGGACATTAGCTTGATGACTGTAAATGAATTTCTGGAAATGAAATTTTGTTATGCTGTTAGGATTTGCATACTTGGGTTGTACTATGGTTGTTCTTTTCTCTGTGTTGACAACTCTGTCTTTTCGTATGTAAAGAAATATTGAACGACTCCCGTTGCACGTTGTGGTTCCTCTGTTATGACTGTTTGCAGACAAACGTTGTTCTTCTTGTTTGCATTCGATGAATTCTATATTCGAAGGTCTCTTTGCTTTAATTTCGTTCTGTGACCAAGATTTTATGACATTTACGTAGTAGTTTCTCTGTTAAAAAAAATTCAGACACAAATAGAACACTATGAGGATATATGCACATAAAATTTTTTATTATTTGTATTCTTCTTCTGAGTATCACTCCTTCTGTTCCGAACCCTTGTTTGTGCTTTGTTTCACTCTTTAATAGCACTGTTACAACTGTTCTAACTGTTGGCAGTTTGTCCAGTTTGTCAATTAGTTACAGTAGTTAGTTTTCATACTGAATTTTTGTTCGATTTCCCAGTACATTTTTTTTATCATGACTTTCTACAATAACAACTTATTTGTTTCAAAACAATGACCCTAATCTAGTTATTACATTTCCTAATTACATCCTATTACAGTATCTCTAAATAACTTAATAAAAGAAAAAAAAGGAAATTAAAAGAAAACAAGTATGTTTCCCACTACATGAATCAATCCCTCTGTCCTCTTCACAAACCATATTCCCTTACTTGCGTCTATGCCCTGTCAGCTAGATGCTCCTGCATCATCCAACAAATTCAAGTGAAAGAAACTTAATAGTTTTCAAAGACCTTTGGAACCAGTTGTACAAGCAAACAACAAACTACTCAAACTTGAAATTGTCTACAACACCTCCCAAGTTCCATACATCGCACCTGTAAGCTTGTTGGAATTGGTAACTGAAACCATGTTGGTTACTGTCTGAACATTGTATTCTGGCTCCTCCTCTTCGTGAACAATATCTATAATGTAACTGCATGGGGTGGTGCCAAGTTATTTCCATTCTAATTATAGTAAAAAAATGTTGAGTTTCAGATTATTCTTTTCAAACCAAGCTAAAGGACATAACTATATTGACAACTTCTATGGTGAAATTTGAAAACCAAGAAAGATGTAAGATGTATATATCATTCGAGCAGGAAAAAATTAACATGCCTGGATTGGCCTTGAATCTTTTCTTGGTTTGTTAGTTGGAAGAACACAGATCTATTGAAGGGTATAGACCCTAGATTACTCTTTTAAAAACAATCCTCGTGTCTTTGCGAATTTCAAGTATTTTTTTTGAAATTTTTCGCTAATAAACTCGTACTGATCTATAATTAAATTACAATTAATTTTTATAATTATTTTTAAATGAATTATACAACCATCATAAAGATCAATGTCCAACTATCATAAACTCTGTTGTTTTTTTCATTAATAGTTCTAACCTAACCATGGAAGAATTTAATAATTTGGAATTATCCTGTCATAATGAATACATTGCAATTATGATGCTAATGATCGTTTCCCCGAGTCCTCCCAATATTGAAGCATTGGACTTGTTCCTCTGTTGTTTTTTTCATTAACAGTTCTAGCCTAACCATGGAAGAATTTAATAATTTGGAATTATCCTGTCATAATGAATACATTGCAATTATGATGCTAATGATATTTTCCCCTAGTCCTCCCAATATTGAAGCATTGGACTTGTTCCATGGGCACTTTGTTTGAAGCTTTTTTAAAGCAATCAAATCTAAATTCCTTTTAAAGAACATGTAAGTTGTAATCTGGAAATAAAGGATTGTCTTTTATGTTTGTTTCATTTTATGGAAATAGTAATATTAATTTATATTATATGTTATAATGGTTTTGAAAAATTTTGGTGGTATTATTTTAAATAAAATAATATGGTTGTGTATTTTATTGTAAAAGAAAATGGGAAAATGAATAGATAGATAGACAGAAAGCATTTTTCTGAATTTTGTGTTGGAAAATTTAATTGTTTTTTTTTTTACAGAATTCGGTTGCTATATTATGGGCTGAAAAAAAAAAAAAAGAGTCAGGTCTCCATGCATACAATACTTTCTGGATATCATGGATCACAGGAATTACAAAATGGGTCCCTTCCTTGATCCTTGTTCTAGTAGTTGTACCTCTGAAGCTTCCTATACTACTGTAAATCCTAACATATTGCAAAGACCAAAATTTACAGCTACACAACATAATTAATCTGTTTCAATATGGCTGATCTGCCTAGCCGTGGAATCTTCCGGCTTTGGATCTGGATCCATCTGCTTCGCCCTGGAGGAGAAGTCTCAGCTATTGTAACTCGAGCAAACTTAATGGTTGGCCGATTCTTTTGAACAATAAACCAGATACAGCAAGGTAAGATGAGGAGGATGGGAGCACTGAGATGCCGATGCTCACGCGGACAACTTTGCTTAACACCTTGAAGAGCTCTATTCTTTGGAGTAAGAGTAGGATTAACCTGTGCGCTTCGAGGGCGGGAAGATGTCAAACTGAGCATCATGGGGCTATTGCAGATCCGCATAGTGGACAGAGACAAATCCCTCGTAGTATGAAAGGCCGATCTGAAAGGACGATTCTCACCTGAAGGCTTGTGATTTCCCATGCGTTGAGGCGATTTTCTGATTGCAAATCTGAGCAAATTCCTACCCACATTACCTATTCTGTCGCCGACACGGATTGCTTGATTTATCTCCCTGATTCTGTCAGCTAGAAAACTCCTGTTATTGACTAGATATGAAAGGATCATGGTAACGGTTGGAATGACACGTTGGAATTACAACTAAGACTGCCTATGGGTCTTTCGCATGCTCTACTGGCATGTTTATCTGCTTCTCTGTTCAAACTGCGGAGGATGTGATAATAATTAACCTCTTCCATTGTCGCGTGAAGAATTTGATTTCGTTGATTTATCTGTTGGAGGAGGATATTTGGTGTACTCTGTCGGTGTGCCATAATCTGAATGATTATTGAGGAATCCCCGAACACCACTGCCTTCTTTATCCCCAGTTTAATTAATTGGGTGAGACCGTGAAACAGGGCTAGTCCTTCAGCTCTATTGTTGGAGTTTTCCCCTAGTCCCCACTCATAATGAAGGATGCAGTCTCTGTTTGCATTGCAGATAAGGCCCCCTGCACCGGCCAGACCCAGATTCGACTTAGATGCGCCATCAAAGAATAAGCAGAATTTATTGCAGTTGCTCAGCCAGTTAGAGAATTCCTCCTCTTTTAATCTCATTTTCCATGCACTTTTTGCTTCTTGTGCCTTTGCCCCCCTCCTGCTGGTTTCCTGAGCGCTGGATATGTTCTCCAGAACGTAGCTGAGAAGGTTTCTCTCCTCAATACTGTAATTGGTTGCATCTATTTTTCCGCTGGTGTGGTTTGTAACTGATTCTAGAGCCAACATTTTGGCTTTGTGGCAAATTTTCCTG
>APFE031734848.1:660-57551 GCA_000404065.3 Pinus taeda | reverse complement strand
GGTGATTCCTCCTTTTGTGACTCAACTGTGGTCTAGTACGGACTTGTGCTCCCATGTACCATCGAGTATATGGGGAGACTCCACTAGGTTATCATCCTTTATCCACAGGAAGCCGTGTCTGTCACCTTACGACCCGTAACGCACCGAACACAGCATTCAGGAAGATTGACTGTCGTACAGAAAGTACTTGGTTTTCATACGATTGCCAAGGTGTATATGCAGTTTTACGGATTGTCTGGTAAACCCCTTGCCTAGTTCTCCAAAGTAGTCACTTTTTGATCCTTTTCGGACTCCTTAAAAGAAAAGGCTCACTTGAGCATTTGTCACTTCGGGCTCACTAAATATTCGAAGGCGACTAGAGTCATATTTTTGTCCTTTTCTTGACTCTTTAAAGATGAAAAGGTCAAGTTATGTCCTTGTGTATAAAAACTAAATCACCAGTGATCACACGCCTTGTTAGATTCCGCTTGTTGGTTGTTTGATTGTGTGTCTTGGTTTTTTTTCTTCCCCATGTGTGATTTTCAGTCTTTGATGGCAACTTTTCAAGAGTTCACCAACTCAGGAATCCCCTCTAAAGGGAATCCTAGTCATTTTCCTCCTTTTGGGAATGTTGGTTCTCCTTACATGGCAACGTTGTACCTTCCTGGGTTAATTGTTGGGTTGTCTGTTTTGTTTTTCTCAACCTCTGTGGTCTCTAATGTCTCAAGTACTAGTCAATCAGTTCCTCCACCTGAACAACATCATGTTGATTCCAAGGTGGACCTCTCCCCTTCTTTGCCTGTTTCTACATCCTCATCTTCTACTTCACCTAGTGAAAAGTCTGGATTCAAGTAACCAAGTGGCTAAGAAGAAGAAGAAGAAGATGAAGAAGCAGAAGTCTCATAAGCGAGAGGTTAAAAGTGTCGCTACTCCTCCGAGTACAGCTCAGGTCGGAACTCCTTCTGCTCCTCCGCGGAAGGTCAAGTTTCCTTGTAAATTATGCAAGGATGACCATCTTCTTCGTGATTGTCCTGGCCTTCCCAGGATCTTAGAAGTATGGTCTCACAATCCGGATCGTCCTGCATCACCCTCTAGAGCTCATGGCGATGCTACCCTACCAACTGGCAATGGTAAGAAGAAAGGGAAGATTTGATTCCCCTGTAGACTATGTGAAGGAAACCATCCCCTTCACCTTTGTTCGCTCATGGATAAAGCTTCCGCTGTTTTGGAAGGTCTTACAGCTTCTTCATCCCAACTTCCTATTGGTTATCAGAGGCTCTCTTCAGATCCTCTCCCTATCGACAAAGAGATTGACTTAGATCCTTCTCTTGTCCATCCTCCTCCTTCCAAACTTGGCTGTGCTAAGCCTGTTTCAGACCAACCGTTGGTCAGAAAGAGTGTCGACTCGGGTTCACCACCCATCGATCACTCTGTTTCAGAAGAGCGTCATTCTCATGTTCTTCTCGTCTCATCAGATTCTCTTGAGTCTGAAAACGACTCTCCTATCCCAGCTGGTCCCGAGGGTCCTTCTTCGGAGCAGGGGGGCAATCATATGATTCCCCCACCAAGTAGTTCAGTCGTTTCCTTTGACTAGAGTCACTTGATTGCTTTCCGCCTTCCATCCCATGTGCCTTTCCAGATTACAGTACATGCCTATGATAAGGCACTACTTGGCACTGTCTTGGATGAGGGTGCATCTGTCAGTCTTATGCCTTCCACTACTTGGCAAGCTTTGGGCTCCCCACAGCTTGTGCCGGTCACGCAAAATCTGATGACATTTGATGGAGGAACCATTCAACCATTGGGAATCCTCCCATAGTTCCCTATTACTTTGGGAGGCAAAACCGTCTATATAGACATACTGGTTACCCAAGGTGCTTTAGATTTCAGTCTTCTCCTTGGTCGTGACTATGTTTATGCCATGGGGGCCCTTGTCTCTTCACTTTTCCGTGTGGTGTGCTTTCCACACAATGGAAGAATCGTAACTATAGACCAATTATCATTCTTTAGTCCCCCGGTGCCTCCTGTGCAGTTGTCATCCCCTTCTGGTTTTTATCCACTAGTTGTATCTGCCCCACCATAGGTCAACTACGTGGATACCTATCCTATGCCTATATCCCGTGATGCTGCTATCGTGCATAGTGTCCTGGGGGCATTGGGTCCTGACTTCCAAGATGTTATCCTTCCACTGGGAGTGGCACTCTTGGAAGCAACGACTTCCTATTCATTATGATGAAGTTCGTGCAGAGCATGGTTCACTTTCCTATGTCAAGCTCCTTAAAAAATGAAACTGGGTTTGGTCGAGCATAGTTCCTAATCTTGTTTCAAGCTCGTTAAAACATGAAACAAGGGCTATGAGGATAGTTCTTTTATTGTATCAACCTCATTAAAAATGAAACAACTCCCTTTCCAAATCGATTCTTTTGATTAATATCTCATAAAATACAAGTCGAGTCTTTCCAAGATCTCGAAAGTGAACCTTCATTCCATCCACTTTGTTGAATGCAATGAAGCTTGGGGGGCATGTACCTTGATTTGTGTCGTTATGCTGGGGGCATGCAAACTTATAACAAGCATAGTTTTTTGTTTCAAGCTTGTGTAAACATGAAACCGAATCCAAGCATAGTTTTTCATTTCAAGCTTGTATAAACCTGAAACCGAATCCAAGTATAGTTCTCTATGGTTCAAGCTTGTGTAAAAATGAACCCATACCCATTTTACATCTCGTGATTGTTGTCTTTATCTGCTAAATTCTGTTAGATGAGCCTTGGTTGTTTTCATCACATCGCCACCATCTCTTTGGCTGATCATATGCTTTCACTTGCTTGTTTTACCTTTCCTGAGGGACCACAGTTAAGAGTGGTTTTGTTAGCCAGCCTCTTGACCATTACATGTTTTGAGTAGTTCCACCATTACCGGAACCAGTTGCTACCCTTTATACCACTCGTTCCTCTAGGATAAGTCACCTTTAAGCTCTGTTCTGACTCGTAAAATATGAAAAGATTGTCGAGTATTTTTTCCCTTTTTGACTCGTTCAAGAAAATAAAAATGGAGGTCTTCTTTCATCTCTTTTCTGACCGTTTAAAGATGAAAAGATTGCCAAGTTATTCCTCTCAACTCGTTAAATGTAAATGAGAGGTGTTCATCTTTAAACCCTTTTCCGATCGTGTAAAAACGAAAAGATTGTCAAACCCTTGTCGTTTCAGGTTCGTTAACGGTTATGTTTCGATCACTTTTTTACTTTTTCAGATCGAAATCACTACTCATGAAAAGTACTCCTCGGTTTTAATGATCAGGTGGTTCTTTCGAGCATTGTTTTATACTTTTTTGGGCTCGAGAGACACAAATTTACGAAAAAGGACACCACTGGAGTTTACTTTTTGTTGTCTTTTCAAACTCTCTAAACATGAAAAGACGTCGAGTTCTTCCCCTGTCAGACTCGTTAAAACTTGATGACATTGGATTCTGTTGAAATGACGCCTCCCAAGCATATGTTATCCTCCCAAGCATATGTTATCCCCGTCAAGCTTGTCATCCAAAAATAACTGGGGTACTCGCCAGAAATGGTGGGGAATAAAGGAACCACAATTATCGTCGTGTCGGCAGTATGTCGCTCTTGAACATGGCACTTTTCTGCATTCGTGTCTGGGTGGGGACATCTCATCTTGTTTTCACACTTGCCTCCATGGGTTTGGGTTATCCTGTTTGACCTCTCATCTGCTCATTGCCTTGTCACCATGACGCCTGATATTTTGATGTCAAATAATACCAAGTCCACTATCATGCCGCTGATATTTTCAAGAGAAGTTGACCTCTGCAGAATACTTAACCTCCCTCTGATACCTCACACAAAACATTTTATCCTTCTCTGTCTCCTGTCGATGATGTGGAAAACATTATGGCCCACCTTCGATCAAGGTCACTTCCTGTCGACTTCAACTCATTATCTAGGAAGTTGACTTAGAGACTCCCTTCAGGTACCTTGTAGCCTGCATGCCTCAATGGTAGGCTCTTCGTGTTCGACGCGAGGTTTTCATCATTAGCCTCCGATCGGATGATTCTACAGGTGTTCGACATCGGCTCACTGATTCGCATGCCGTGGATTGTACCTATAGTACTATGAGGACCATTGTCATTATTGGTGGTACATCTCATGTCTGTTAACAATTTTCATGATTGACTGGTAATCAGACGATGTTCCTGCATGTTTGACTTCAACTCCCATATTCGCATGCTTGAACTTGTACTTTGTTCGGGTAGAGATGTAGCTCAAGACCCTGTATTTTGTTTGTTGAGATCTAGGTTGCATTTTGTGGATTATTATAATCATTACATAACTCATTCACTGGATGGCTGCGACCATGCCTGAGTCTTTTCATCGATCCTCCCTCGATGGCTGTGTCCATGCCTTGAATCCAGATTTTTATGTATTCTACTATGGATGGTTGTGCCCATACCACATACATCATGTACTTAAGATATCAGTTGTACTTCGTGCAGGTTCTCTAGCGGCCGTGTTTTCAGTCGACCACGTTCTTGTAAAGAATTTCACCCCTCTCTCTCTCGGGCCTCATGCTTTAGGGGGCATCTGTTACACAGTATTTTTTCACCGTCCTTGTTACCCCTTCTCCCGCACATTGGAGGATTTATTCTGGGACTTGTGAGAAGTGACATAACCTGAAAACACCTGCATTGTATCCCCTTGAGTATGTACTTCATATGCCCTGAAGACACCTTCTGCAAAATACCCATAAAAATAGCCCTTTTTCCATTGGTTTTGTTCCAAAGTGTATCACTCGCGCCAATGGGGGAAATCCTCCAAAGAGGGCGCGCCAACTGGTGCTCTGTCTTAGAGTCGCACTAGCGCCAACCCAGTTGGGTAAAGTTTTTAACAAAACAACTTGTGAAGGTTCCTTCTAACCTATTCATGAACTGATTCCAGTTTGAGATAGTTCACTTGGGCTTCGAATCTCCAAAGGAGGTAAGTAGTTCTCCACCTCTCATGGAAGCTTCCTAATGATAAGGACAATCCCATGAATCTTGTGGGTGATCTTATCTCCTTCTCCTCCCTCTATATAAGCTTGTCCTTTTGCCTTTGACAAGCTAGTTAGTAATTCTACTCTTCAAGCTCCAAATTCTAAGTCCCAAAGTCTGAGAATTGCTAAGCTCATGCTACAGGAGGCCTTCTTCATCCCCATAAGGCTACATCTTTAATGAGGAGATCCTTGTCCAAGTAACCAAGGAGAGAGGCTTGTTCCCCATTCCCAACAAGCTTTGCAAGGCATGTGTTGCTGATCACCCAGCCAAAGGAGGATTTGACGTTAGAACTTGGTTGTATTCTTCTTTGTTTATCAATAATAATAGACGAATATCATTATGGTTCCACTCTTATTGTCTTTATAATGATGTTTGAGTTATATCCTTTCTGACTGATATATATTTGCATCTCTTGGATTTTATGCTTGTGTTTGTGTCATTCTTTGCATGTGCAGGTGTCCGTTCATGAGGATCGTGGGGATTGTGACCAGCTAGAGCAAAAGAACAGGAGCGGCAACTCTTCTACAAGTACTAGCATTGGATTCGAGGTAGGCCCTCATCATCGGTCTTTAGTTTGCAATTAGGAACCTGCGTGTTAGCGTTGTTTGATTGTTACTAGACCTCATTTAGGCTAGTGGGATCGCCTCTGTCTGTAGAGGGGATTTACCTCCACAACAAGAGCGACATCCGCACAAAGATTCGGGTCCATGAGATGGATCGAATAATTGCTTTCGAGTAACGTTAATATATTGTCTTTAAAGTAGATTCTTGTACTTAAATAAATTCTGACAGAAATCATGACCTTATACACAGTGGATGCTTTTGTACTAAAGCCCACGAGAAAAGATTTGATGGAGAATATTACACTGTGGAAGCTTTTGGAGAGTAAAGCCCACGGGAAAACTGGTCACAATTCAACCCTTGTGACTGGTTCACATTAAAATATGGTGAGATACGAAAACCGATCTCGTTTATATTGCATAGAATCCCATGCTTTGGTATAAATCTGACGAACAATGATGGGTTTCCCTAGTACAATTTGATGTTGTACTTTAGTAAGGACGAGCCATTCCATGTGCTCTCTCATGTATTCTTCAAGAGAATTATTATATGGAGAGGTTTTAAAAGTTTTCCATTCAGTACTGGCCATCTGTTTTACAGTATGGTAGACTGGGTGATTACATTTTGTATTACAATTCATGATACATGATTTTCCCATGTTTTTACAATACTTTTCATGTTCTACAGGATCCATGGATGTCCTGTTTATCCCGTAATATCTCCACAAGTCTCTGAACCATTTGCATTGCTGATAACCTTGGTAATGGTCGACTGTGCTGAACTTGAGTCTGGTGTAATGAGTCTCTATTTGACCATCAACATTTAAGAATTTCCACCAGAGTTTCTTATAATCTGCAAAATCATAAACGGTGTCAGGAAACATGATATGGGGATCATTTCTGGGCCACCGTGCTGCTGGTTGAGTTCTGATATGACCAGGTTCACTCCATAGATCTCGAGTTATATAGATACATACATGTCTTTCATAAATTCCTGTACTTTTCCCTCCACGATGCCAGATAGTGGCAATGTCATGAAAATTTTGTTCTAATGTTTTTCTTGCCACTTCAACATTTCTTCTTGCTTTATCATAGACCATGTCGTGTATCCATTTTCTTCCTTTTGGGTAGACTTTTCTTTCTGGCACATAATACTGGAGATATGTATGAGGCTGCAGATTGGCATCCAATACTTTGGTATTACGGAGCTGCCATGTAGGTTTCCAAATTCTTTTGTAGGTTTCCCATTCTAATTCATCTGGCACAGTCTTTAAAACTTCTTGTTTCTGATTATTATCCCATTCAGTGATAATAATCATAACATGATCTTCTTTCTGTTCAATATATTCTCTACTGAGGAATTTAGGAAGGCTATTATTTTCTCCTTTGATATGTTCCACTGAAAAATCAAAATTAGCAAAGAGTGCTTGCCATCTAGCAAACTTTGCTTCTCCGGCCTTCTTAATAATTTTTGTCAGAACCTTTTGCATGGCTGAGGCATCTGTTTTGAGGAGAAAAGGCTTGTTTATTAAATAAACTTCAAATTTGCTAATACAATTCCAAGCTTCCTTTACTTCTCTTTCTATGACATAATAGTTTCGCTCTGCGGGGTTCCAAACTCCAGAAGCAAATTGAACTACTTGTTCTTCATCTCCAATTCTTTGTTTCATAATCCCACCCCATCCAATATTGCTGGCATCGATTCAACTATTTTAAAAGCTTGATCGTCAACAACATATAATATAGGTAAAGATTTTACCTTGGCTTTAATTTCTTGGACTGCCCTGGTATGAAGATCTGACCATCTAGGGGGGTTCTTTCCGAGTCTTTTGTTGAGCAGCTTCCTATCACTGGCGCAATCCTGGTAGAAATTGCTAACATAGTTTAGGCATCGCAGAAACCTTTGCAGCTGTGTCTTGTCTTTGAGTACATCTGATAACTTGTTTGCAAATTCGATAGCATGCTGCTGGAGAGAGATTTTCCCGTTGCAAATCATGTGTCCCAAAAATTTTATATAAGTCTGGAATACTTCTATCTTCTTCTTACTCAACACTAGTCCATTTTTCTGAACTAATTTTAAGAAAATATTTACATGTTTGAAATGGTCGTCAATGTTCTTTGAAAAAATTAATACATCATCAATATAAACAATTAGCCAATCAAAACAGGGCTTGAAGATATCATCCATCACCTTCTAGAACTTGGAAGGAGCATTTTTTAGGCCAAATGACATAACGTCCATTCATAATGCCCTACTGGTATATTGAAAGTAGTCTTAAATTTGTTTGTTTCATCAATGGCAACCTGCCAAAATCCTGCTTTTAAATCAAATTTGGAAAATATCTTGGCACCTGCAATCCGTCTGATTAAATCTCCCTTATGTGGAATTGGATAAGTATCATCAACCAAGACTGGATTAAGAGGTTTGTAATTGATTACAAGTCTCGGAATTCCTCTGATCTGTTCGGCTCTTTTATTCACATAGAATCCATAGTAATTCCAGGGGCTATTGGATTCTCTTATCAGTCTTCTGTCAAGCAATTGCTAGATTTCTTTCTGACAAAGATCTCTATATTCTTTGCTCATTGGGATAGCTCTGCTTTTACAGGGTTTTCCCGCATATCCTTCTTTGTAAGGCAAGTTGATAGTATGCTGCTTTCTATGCCAAAAAGAATTTGGCTCTTCTGAACAACATGTTTCTTCTAATTTTTCCTTTAGATCTTGAATTTTTCCTTTTACCTAGGGCAATTTCAACTATTCTTCAATTCTTAGCGTGCTTTTCAGATCTTTGAGATTTGTCAATAAGGATTCTGCTTTGCCTAGTTTTTGCATGGCTTGGACCATAGTTGAGATCCTTGGGCTTGAAACATAAGGAAGTTCGATTTTCTTCCTTTTCCCTTTTCATGTAGGAACATAAATGCAATCAATAGGTATATCATCCACAACAAACTTCATATATACACAGTGAGTGTCAAAACATAATGAAGCTCTGGGAACTTCATATTGGATTTTCTTGTTTCCGAGGCCTACTACTTTTCTTTCAGCCGAGACCCAATATTTGGTTGGAATATTTTTGATATTAAGAATGTTAATGTCTGCTCCCGAATCTAATAATGCAGTCATCTTAAAAATTTGCCCTTAGATACAAACATTTACCTTGACATGGTGTTGCTGATAAGTGATCGTGAATAGCCTCATGTCTTTAGATCCAAAATGTGGATCTTGCATTCCTTCAACAACCTGTACTTCTTGGTTGTATGCAATAGGATTCCAGGAATCATCTTCTTCATCTTCTGCATGGTTTACTGCAGTTTGTTTTCCTTTTTGTATTTCTTCAATTTGAGATTTTATTGCAGAGATTTCTGCTTTGAGATGGTGAATTTCACCACTGAATTCTCCAAGAGTGAGGGATCTTACTGTTCCTGGCTTCTGATGATGCATTTGGAATGATTTAGTGTTCCTTTCATAAGATGCATCAATAAATAAAGGCTTTTTCCCTGATTCCTTGGAAGATTTGGTTTTAAGCTGGTCAGTGAATGCTTCAATTAGGCGATTCTTCATGTCACCTTCCTCCATCGCTCTTATCTGAGACAGAATTTTCTATTCAGCTTCTTCTTCTATGGATGCCATGAGAACTTTTTCTTTTGGAGTCTTAGGCTTTTCTTCTTCACTGGAGCTGGTGTAATAGTCAGAGTCATCTTCATTAAAAGCATGACAAGCACACTCATCTGAATTAGAACATGAACATTCTGATGAATCTGACTCTGAATACTGACCCATATTAGCCTGTAACTCTTCTTCTGATGTGGAATTAAAAGAATCAAGAGAAGTTTCTTCTAGTTGATGTTGTTGGGCTGTATCTCTGATAGAGAGATTTGGGCATATTTCTATGACATGTGTCTTGGATTTGCATCGAAGACAAAAAATAGGCCCTGTATGTTCTTGTTTGACTTTCTTGGCTTTCTGAGCATAGACTATTGTTTTCTTCCCTTTATTTAGCTTTGATTCTTCTCCTTGGGGACATCTAGAAGTTGTATTCCCATTCTGCCCACACAACTAGCAAGTGATCTTATTCCACTTTTCTTGTTTGGTAGAGTGGAGGTGGATATCAGAGGGGTTGTAATAATGTGTCCTTGGGACATATTTGTAATACCCCTTTTTCTTATATCTCTGGTTTTTATCCCTGGTGGGATATCTTCTTTTATCCTTTGGATAATTCATTTTGTTTCTGTAGAAAGTTTCTTTAAATTCTCTCTTGGCTCTCTTTCTGGACTTTCTTTTCTTGACTAAAGGATAATCTGCTATGAGTCCATATTTGCTACAAGTGGACCTTTTGTCTGGCAATATTGATAGTTTTTCTAGAGATTTGTTTACCTTTGAACTAGTTCAAAGACTCACCAATGTCTTTGTAATATGAGAGTATATCTCACCCCATGTGTGAGATTCAAAAGGTAACTGGAAAATTTCTTGCATCATAATATAGTCAACAAACCTGGAAGGTAGAGCAGCAAGGTATACCTGTTTCCACAACAAGTTCTTGGAATCTTCTACCTCATAGATCCGCTACATCCAATCTCTATGGAAATCATCAAATTGTGACATCTTATGGCACTTGAGGTTCATAAGGATAACCTCATGTTTATTAGCGATCTTTGTCTCTCTACCACACCAATGTTCCAAAATCATTGATGTCAATGTGCCAATCATGTTGCTAATGACAGTGCTATCTAGATTGTGAATAACATATCCTCTCTCATCTTTGAGAACTTCTGCTTCCATAGTTTCTATGAGTTTGGGAGAGGATTCAGTCTCCCACCACTTGAGGAGAGTACCTGTAAAACACTGGATGATAGTTCTGCAAGCATCTATTTCAGATTTGCCTCTGAGACACATGAGTTTATATTCAGTATACATTAAATCTATCATTTGGCGTATCTGACCAATACTCAGGCTTCAGTACTGGCCATCTATTTTACAGTATGGTAGACTGGGTGATTACATTCTATATTACAATTCATGATACAGGATTTTATCATGTTTTTACAATACTTTTCATGCTCTACAGGATCCATGGATGTCCTGTTCATCCCGTAATCTTTCCACCAGTCTCTGAACCATTCGCATTACTGATAACCTTGGTAATGGCTGACTGTGCTGAACTTGAGTTTGGTGTAATGAGTCTCTATTTGATCATCAACAATTAAGAATTTCCACCAGAGTTTCTTATAATCTGTAAAATCATAAACGGTGTCAGGAAACATGATATGGGGATCATTTCTGGGCCACCGTGCTGCTGGTTGAGTTCTGATATGACCAGGTTCACTCCATAGATCTCGAGTTCTATAGATACAGACATGTCTTTCATAAATTCCTGTAATTTTCCCTCCATGATACCAGATAGTGGCAATGTCATGAATTTTTTTTTCTAATGCTTTTCTTGCCACTTCATTATTTCTTCTTGCTTTATCATAGACCTTGTCGTGTATCCATTTTCTTCCTTTTGGGTAGACTTTTCTTTCTGGCACATAATATTGGAGATCTATTATGAGGCTGCAAATTGGCATCCAATACTTTGGTATTACGGAGATGCCATGTAGGTTTCCAAATTCTTTTGTAGGTTTCCCATTCTAATTCGTCTGGCACATTCTTCAAAACTTCTTGTTTCTGATTATTATCCCATTGAGTGATAATAATCATAACATGATCTTCCTTCTATTCAATATATTCTCTATTGAGGAAGTCAGGAAGGTTGTTATTTTCTCCTTTGATATGTTCCACTGAAAAATCAAAACTAGAAAAGAGTGCCTGCCATCTAGAAAACTTTGCTTCTCCGGACTTCTTAATATCTTTTGTCAGAACCTTCTACATGGTTGAGGCATCTGTTTTGAGGAGAAAAGGCTTCTTTATCAAATAAACTTCAAATTTTCTAATAAAATTCCAAGCTGCCTTTACTTCTCTTTCTATGACAGAATAGTTTTGCTCTGCGGGGTTCCAAACTCCAGAAGCAAATTGAACTACTTGTTCTTCATCTCCAATTATTTGTTTCAGAATCCCACCCCATCCAATATTGTTGGCATTAGATTCAACTATTTTAAAAGCTTGATCGTCAACAACATATAATATAGGTAAAGATTTTACCTTGGCTTTAATTTCTTGGACTGCCCTGGTATGAAGATCTGACCATTCAGGGGGGTTCTTTCCGAGTCTTTTGTTGAGCAGCTTCCTGTCACTGGCACAATCCTGGTAGAAATTGCTGACATAGTTTAGGCATTCCAGAAACCTTTGCAGTTGTGTCTTGTCTTTGAGTACATCTGGGAACTTGTCTGCAAATTCAATAGCATGTTGCTGGAGAGAGATTTTCCGGTTGCAAATCATGTGTCCCAAAAATTTTATAGAAGTTTGGAATACTTATATCTTCTTCTTACTCAGCACTAGTCCATTTTTCTGAACTAATTTTAAGAAAATATTTACATGTTTGAAATGGTCGTCAATGTTCTTTGAAAAAATTAATACATCATCAATATAAACAATCATCCAATCAAGATAGGGCTTGAAGATACCATCCATCACCTTTTGGAACTTGGAAGGAGAATGTTTTAGGCCAAATGGCATAACATTCCATTCATAATGCCCTGCTGGTATACTGAACGTAGTCTTAAATTTGTCTGTTTCATCAATGGCAACCTGCCAAAATCCTGCTTTTAAATCAAATTTGGAAAATATCTTGGCACCTGCAATCCGTCTGATTAAATCTTCCTTATGTGGAATCGGATAAGTATCATTAGCCAAGACTGAATTCAGAGGTTTGTAATTGATTACAAGTCTGGGAATTCCTCTGATCTGTTCGGCTCTTTTATTCACATAGAATCCATAACAATTCTAGGGTCTATTGGATTCTTTTATCAGTCTTCTGTCAAGCAATTGCTGGATTTCTTTCTGACAAATATCTCTATATTCTTTGCTCATTCGGATAGCTATGCTTTTACAGGGTTTTCCTGCATATCCTTCTTTGTAAGGCAAGCTGATAGTATGCTACTTTCTGTGCCAAAAAGCATTTGGCTCTTCTGAACAACATGTTTCTTCTAATTTTTCCTTTAGCTCTTGAATTTTTCCTTTTACCTGGGGCAATTTCAGCTGTTCTTCAATTCTTAGCGTGCTTTTCAGATCTTTGAGATTTGTCAATAAGGATTCTGCTTTGCCTAGTTTCTGCATGACTTGGACCATAGTTGAGATCCTTGGGCTTGAAACCTAGGAAGTTCGATTTTCTTCCTTTTCCCTTTTCATGTAGGAATATAAATGTAATCAACAGGTATATCAACCACAACAAACTTCATATATACACAATGAGTGTCAAAACATAATGAAGCTCTGGGAACTTCATATTGGAGTTTCTTGTTTCCGAGGCCTACTACTTTTCTTTCAGTCGAGACCTAATATTTGGCTGGAATATTTTTGATATTAAGAATGTTAATGTCTGCTCCCGAATCTAATAATGCAGTCATCTTAAAATTTTTCCCTTGGATACAAACATTTACCTTGACATGGTGTTCGTGATAAGTGATCGTGAATAGCCTCATGTCTTTAGATCCAAAATGTGGATCTTGCATTCCTTCAGCAACCTGTACTTCTTGGTTGTATGCAGTAGGATTCTAGGAATCATATTCTTCATCTTCTGCATGGTTTACTGCAGTTTGTTTGCCTTTTTGTATTTATGCAATTTGAGATTTTATTGATTTCTGCTTTGAGATGGTGAATTTCACCACTGACTTCTCCAAGAGTGAGGGATCTTACTCTTCCTGGCTTCTGATGATGCATTTGGAATGATTTAGTGTTCATTTCATAAGATGCATCAATAAATAAAGGTGTTTTACCTGATTCATTGGAAGCTTTGGTTTTAAGCTGGTCAGTGAATGCTTCAATTAGGCGATTCTTCATGTCACCTTCCTCCATCGCTCTTATCTGAGATAGAATTTTCAATTCGGCTTCTTCTTCTGTGGATTCCATGAGAACTTTTTATTTTGGAGGCTTAGGCTTTTCTTCTTCACTGGAGCTGGTGTAATAGTCAGAGTCATCTTCATATAAAGCATGACAAGCACACTCATCTGAATTAGAACATGAACATTCTGATGAATCCGACTTTGAATACTGACCCATATTGGCCTGTAACTCTTCTTCTGATGTGGAACTAAAAGAATCAAGAGAAGTTTCTTCTAGTTGATGCTATTGGGTTGTATCTCTGATAGAGAGATTTGGGAATCTTTCTGTGACATGTGCCTTGGATTTGCATCGAAGACAAAAAAGAGGCCCTGTATGTTCTTGTTTGAATTGCTTGGCTTTCTGAGCATAGACTGCTATTTTCTTCCCTTTATTTAGCTTTGATTCTTATCCTTGGGGACATCTGGAAGTTGTATGCCCATTCTGCCCACACAACCAGAAAGTGATCTTATTCCACTTTTCTTGTTTGGTAGAGTGGAGGTGGATATCAGAGGGGTTGTAATATTGTGTCCTTGGGAAATATTTGTAATACCCCTTTTTCTTATATCTCTGGTTTTTATCCCTAGTGGGATATCTTCTTTTATCCTTTGGATAATTCCTTTTGTTTCTATAGAAAGTTTCTTTAAATTCTCTCTTGGCTCTCTTCTGGACTTTCTTTTCTTGATCAAAGGATCATCTGCTGTGAGTCCATATTTGCTACAAATGGACTTTTTGTCTGGCAATCTTGATGTTTTTCCAGAGATTTGTTTACCTTTGAACTAGTGCAAAGACTCACCAATGTCTTTGTAATATGAGAGTATATCTCACCCCATGTGTGAGATTCAAAAGGTAACTGGAAAATTTCTTGCATCCTAATATAATCAACAAACCTGGAAGGTAGAGCAGCAAGGTATACCTGTTTCCACAACAATTTCTTGGAATCTTTTACCTCATAGATCCGCTGCATCCAATCTCTATGGAAATCATCAAATTGTGACATCTTATGGCACTTGAGGTTCATAAGGATAACCTCATGTTTATTGGTGATCTTTGTCTCACTACCACACCAATGTTCCAAAATCATTGATGTCAATGCGCCAATCATGTTGCTAATGATAGTGCCATCTATATTGTGAATAACATCTCCTTTCTCATCTTTGAGAACTTCTGCTTCCATAGTTTCTATGAGTTTGGGAGAGGATTCAGTATCCCACCACCTGAGGAGAGTACCTGTAAAACACTGGATGATAGTTCTGCAAGCATCTATTTCAGATTTTCCTCTGAGACACATGAGTTTATATTTAGTATACATTAAATCTATCATTTGGCGTATCTGGCCAATACTCACGTTTTCAATATTCCATTCCCTGTGGGAATCAGGGAAGAAAGTATGAGCTTCAGGCAGTTTCCCTTTTCCTTCAATATCAGGAACATAATATCTAGATAACCAATGCTCCAGAGGTTCATAGATTGGAAGAATCTGTGTTTCTGGAGGTTTCTGGTCCGTTTCTTTGGTTTCTGCTTCTGCCTCTATTTCCTTAAATAGGGAAGCAATACTAATATGTTCTGATTTCTCAGCTTCTGATAAGGAGGCAATTTCTTTAGGAACAATGTAGGGAACTTATGTATGTTTCTGACAGGATTTTAAATTTTGATATTTCTCTTTACCAGAAAAGAATTTGGAACTGGATTCTCAGTCTTTGACAAATGTACTTTTTCAACTTTTGCTGCTAAACCAGTAAGAAGAGTTTTAGTTGTATCAACGTGACCAACTAATTTATCTTCTACTTCTTCTATCTTGTTTAGCGATTCTCTGGTATAAGAGTGGTTAATGCTAGAATCAAACTGCATATTATTCAAACAGCTATTTACACTATTTAGTGAAGTCTGTACAACATTTATCTGTCTTTTCACATCTTCTGTTTTTGCTCCATTCATCTCCAAGCCTTTAAGAGCAGTATTGGTCCAATTCAATTGTTCACTGGCTTTTTGGATCCCATCAATGCCTAAGGCATTTTCATCTTTTTGGACTAGAGGAATGGCTTTGGCTGCATTTGTATTTTCTCCTAAAATAATTCCTTTGTAAGGAGGAAATGTAGTAGGAGTTTCTACTTTTGACCCATCAAGTGCATTCCATCCATGTTTATCAGCAACGACACTGGAGGAAGTTCTAGTGAAAACATTTATAGGAGCAATATTATCTTTCCATGAATAGAAAGATATCCATGTGTTATTTGCTTCCATATAATGCTTCCAGTCAGTTGCATATTGTTTCTTTTGTTCAGGGGTGTATGCTTGGTCAAACTCTTCTGCTTGAGGATTTGTATACAAATTCCAATTTAGCATGTCTTTTATCCATTTGGCACTAATTTTTGACTTCAAACATCCATCCATGAGTGAAAAGAACTTATGCATTTCCATTACTGCAGGCTTTTTACAGTCAGAAGGAATTTGTTTAAATTTGCATTCTCGAATCAACTGTGTTTGCTCAAGTTTTCCTAGCCCATATCTTGGTTTTGTTGGTCTCATTAAACAGACCATCTCAGTAAGTCTAGGATCTTCTTCTTCAATTTTATGTACCATAAGCATATGGTCTGAATCTGGCTCTGTCTCATGTGGGAAAGGGATGTCAGAGCATTTAGGATTCAGACATGAATTGATGGAAGTAGAAGGTGGAGTAATACCAGTCTGGGGGTTATGGTGCAAATGATTATTTTGTTCAGCCAGAGTAAGCAGATTTATGGTATTTTCACAGTTTGGACATTTTACTTCCAAAGATGAGTAATTTACAAGCTGAGCTAATTCATATAACTGATTATGTCTACAGGATGATGAGGAGGAGCAGGCTGTATCTACAACAGAAGGATCTCTGTAATATTTTGAGGATTTACAAGCGGCATCAATTCTTTTATGATCAATGGTTTATCTTCGGGGAAAATAAATGATAGCAGAAGAGAAATTTTCAGTAATATTTGCAGAGGTGATATTCCTGGGTATAAGAGGCCTAGAATGATTTACAACCCAATGCTCTGGAAACTGCAAGTCTTCCCATTTGATTAATAGATGTTCGACCTTTTGGTTTCTGGAATCTATTTTAACAACAACACTAGACTTGGAGTCTCTACTGGGTGTATGGCGGATGGCTGGCCACAAAGTGTTTGTGTGTCGGAAGCAGGCTTTAGTATGGATGGCTGTGTTGTTTCTCTTTTTCTTCATATCGAAACCCATTGTTTGGATCTGCAGTTGCAGGATTTCTTCAATGGTTTCATCATATACATACACAGAGAAATTTGGGAAACAGTCAAAATAGACAGGACCATCAGACAGTGGGGCCACAATTCCGCCAATGATGGAATATGTATACTTATTGTGCGTCATATCTCTTACAGTAGCAAGCACAAAGTATGTAAACCTTTATGAATTAAAGGATTGATTCCAACTCTGATACATCCTAGATGTAAATAATTTGTCTTTAGTCATTTTTCCTCGGCTTGTAAAACTTTTGGATTTAGCAGAGATATTGTCTCGATATTGTCAGAATTTTCTTGAACTTGACTGACAGATTCTTTAATGCTTATCCTAGAAGCAGCAATCAAATGGAAAGGAGCTAAGTCGTTGTATACTTCTGATGGGGATATATGAGGTAATTCCCATCGGGTAGAGGGTTGAGTTTCTTCATAAGTGAGTTCAGCAGAGTTGAGAATCCTACTGGAACTATTAGCAAACATATCCCTAAGGGGATTTTCTTCTGGCTGAGAATCTCTCTCTTCAAGTTCACGGAAAGAAACAGATTTCCTGAACGATTCCATTCTGAATAAGAGTACTTAAAGATTTTTATAGTACCAACCTCAAGAACCATACATTACTGGCTCTGATACCAATTTCTTGCAGAGGCTCCTGTCACAAGCTTGCAACTTGTTGTGCCTCTTCGTTAGTGTTGAAGGCCAACTCCTGGTGAACCTACTCATATCTTTCAAGCTCTTTTGGCCTACACAATGGCTTCCGCGCCTTACAACGGCCTTGGCGTCCCTTCAATACTTTGGCGAACTTCCTGCCAACTTCGGACGAAAGCTCAACAGAACTACTATCACAGCAGACTTTTTATCATAACACAGAGATACTCAATAACGGAAATATAGTGTACTCTTTTTATTGCAGATGAACTCAAAGTATTACAAAGAGAAAACTCTTTACAGAGATAGACTGTCGTTGCTTTTACCGGACTATATACCATTCATAAAGAACAAGTAATATCGGAGGCTCCCTGGCGATAGATAGACTCTGCCTCAGAATTTTATGATAGAAATATACAGATCGAAAGACTTTACTAATGGTTCAGCCACTTTAGGTTCTCACCAGTGTTGTGCACACTAATGCGCAGGCTTCCAAACCACCTATGGATTTGAGTGGTTATTTCGTTGTGCAAGCAGATCAGACATGCAGGTCCGCAGATGCAGAGCAGGAAATACCCTCGACTCAAAACTCCCAAGACTCAAACACTAGACTCTCCGAAAAACTCTGATCCTGAAGAATGAGCCTTACCCCTCTTATATAGGAAGAGAGGGGGGGGGGGGGGGGGGGGACAAACATTATTCTTGGTTGGATCAAGGACAATGACCTAAAGCTAAAGGAATCTTTGCTTTTTAGTCTTTACCAAAGTGACATCCACACAAAGATGCGGGTCCATGAGATGGATCGAATAATTGCTTTCGGGTAACGTTAAGATATTGTCTGTAAAGTAGATTCTTGTACTTAAAGAAATTATGACAGAAATCATGACCTTATACACAGTGGATGCTTTTGTACTAAAGCCCATGAGAAAACATTTGATGGAGAATATTACACTGTGGAAGCTTTTGGATAGTAAATCCCACAGGAAAACTGGTCACAATTCAGCCCTTGTGACTGGTTCACATTAAAATATGGTGAGATCCGAAAACCGATCTCGTTTATATTGCATAGTATCCCATGCTTTGGTATGAATCCGGCGAACAATGATGGGTTTCCCCAATACAATTTGATGTTGTACTTTAGTAAGGACGAGCCATTCCATGTGCTCTCTCATGTATTCCTCAATAAAATTATTATATGGAGAGGTTTTAAAACCAAGGCTTCCAACAAGAGTGGAGAATAAGAAATCATAAAGAAAATCAATAAGAAGGTTTATCAAGCGACTGTAATTTCCAAAGCTAATATAGTCAAATAGGTAGATTGAATAAGTAGTAGAAAATAGTAAGATACCTGAGGAAGCGAATAAGCCAATGTTATCAACCCCAATGGACCAATCTCCGGCACCCCAACCGGGAACCCACCCGGTTCTCTTTAACTTGAACTACAGTTGCCTCACAAAACGTAGTGATTAGACGACTATTGGTTGATCCAATATATGTTCAAATAAGGCTCAAATATATGTTCAAATATGCCAACAATTGCAAAAAAAATGTGCATCTGTATACAAGAAGCAGTGCTAGGACTGTATAAAAATGTACAAGACGAGGTGCTAGTATTGCATAAAAATGCTACATTTTCTTATGATAAATATTCATTACAGAAATATGCAACACATTAATATTGACTTGTACTATGTAGAATGTTTGTCCTAAATATGTAAGTGTCTTCCCAATGCCAAGCAGCTTAAATGGAAACAATGAGAGATGACAATATTCTTTCATTTTGGCATTAACACATTTACTGACAAAGAATGGTGGGATGGACAGGAGGATCCACGGTTGTTCAATCCAAAAGCCCTCAATGCTACTCATTGGGCTTGAGTAGCCAAGGATGTAGGATTATCTCTAATGGTCCTAACTACCAAACACCATGATGGCATTTTCCTCTAGCAAGTAGCCTACAACAATCGTTCTATGAAAAGCAACACATGGGAAGACGATAAAGGGGTTGTTTTCAAGGATTTTCCAGAGGCATCCCAAGTGGGAGGGCTAGGTTTTGGGGTGTATCTATCTCCTTGGGACCGCCATGAAGCTACTTATGTCCTTGAACTCTAGTACAATGAGTGTAAGACAATGAGTTCTATATGGGACAGTTGTAACTTCTCAACAATTATGAACTTCATGCTTTTAGCCTTTTATTTTGAACTCTAAAAATGTTACTATAATTTGTATAAAACGATCTCATCAAAGTCTAACATGCAATTTGAATACTTTGTAGAACAAAGTAATAAAAGAGTATATTGCAGGTTGAGAGAGACTAAAGATAAAAGTTCTAGTTTTTGTTGAATATTAATATTTAAATCCTGTCAACCTAGGCATAGTTCAATTAGCGATTATTTTTTTATGAAGTATTATTTCATATAAAACCATGAAACTCAAGATTAAAATACCCAATCCAACCAAAAAAAAAATATATTGTTTATATTTTCCCCTTTGTATTCCTCTATGTTTAATACCTGTTTGTTTAATAATATGAGATGAAGCTATAGTCAGCCACATCAATTTAATTTGGATTTTGATGTGGGTATATGTGCATGGATAGATATGGACCAATATCACTAAAGGAGAAGCCCAAGGATATGAAAGTGGTGCAAAGGAGAAGATTAAAGAAGGTACTCAATCCTCTACCCACTCTAGTTTAATTCATGAATAATTTTGTTTCAATTCATTCTTATTTTATTCAAAGAAAGAATTTACAAAAGGTAGTAACTTTGTACCTTTTCTTCCTCTATAATGGAAATGGTAACTCAAGGCAAACACAACACATTTTGCTTCCTCTATAGTGGAAACTGTAACTCAAGGCAAATGCAACACATTTTGCTTCCTCTGTAGTGGAAACTGTAACTCAAGGCAAATGAAACCCATTATTAATTGGCTCCCTACCTGAGTCACTTGGATTTCATGTGGATGGCTCTGCTTCTTGCCAGAGTAAGTTTGGATATTTCTACTTGAGCCTTCTACACCAAGGCATAAAATGGGTTGGATTCTAGTCGCCTGGATTTCACGTGGATGGCTTCGCTTCCTGCCAGAGTAAGTTTGGATATTTCTACTTGAGCCTTCTACACCAAGGCATATTTTACAATATAATATCCAAGGCTTATTTCACAATACCATAGTTGCATGCAGATAGCCAAGTGGATATGTCATTGGAAGGACATTGGCTAACGAAGAAAGGTTTTGATATTTGAATATAAAATTTAGTGAAGGAGAAAAAAATTTGGTGATAAAGAAAAGTTTTCATATAAAATGCACTGCATGAAAAGAAACCTTGGAAACTTTGGATATAAAAAAATTGTTGAAATATTCTTTCATCAGAACACTTGAAGTTTCAAATAAGACCTCAAATGTTTTTGCACCCAAAAACATCGGTTAAAATTTCACTAAATGGATATTCTCAAAATAAAAATTTTAAAACTTTGATTAAAGGGTGATAAGGAGGAAAAAAAACTTAGTCAAACAATGGTTTAATCATCGGTCAATGACTGAGTGATCATTGCAAAGAAGGGACTGATAAGGGAAATCCAATAAACACTTTCCCATAAATAGTGCATTCAAAACATAAATGGTAATCACTTGCAAATATAATAAGGGCAAGTGAAAGAAAAAACCCGCTTTAATTCTTGCACTTTGTCGCCATCAAGAGTCCAATTACAATTGTCTTATTCTATAAAAAAATAGCAACATCTTTTTATTTCTCATATGAGTTTTATTATCTAAATAGCTAAAAAAAAGGGCTAATAGTTGCAATGCAGCATACTCCCTTCCTCTACCGCTATTTACTAAGGTAATTCTTCTTTATCTAGGACCCACATTTATTCATTATTCGAGAATGAACACCTTTTCATATTCCACACAATGAAATCTAGCTTTGCGAAGGGGCAATGACCGTTTTAATTATGAGCAGTGCAAAGAGGCAATGAGTTTTTTCATTGTGTGGAGTGCAGAGGTGTAGTCGAATATTTTATTGTATGAAGCGCTTTTCTGCAATCCCTTATCTCCACACATATCCCTTTTCCACACCTCCACACTTCACACATGTGGCTTCCCAACAATGCATCTTAGAATTATAACGGAATATTAATATTTTTTTATGCATTGAAATTCGATTCAATAGCTGAGTATAAAATAATTAGATCACTTCTCTATTTAAAACCTCATTTCTCAAGAGATCTTTGGAGCACAGATATATGGATTCTTTAAAGAAGATAAACAGGGGGGGCTCAACAAATAAATGTAGGAAGATATTTTTATTATACGGATTATGGAGGGGTAGTGAATGTTTTCATTGTGCGGAGTGTGGAGGGGCAATGAACGTTTTAATTATGCGCAATGCAGAGGGGTAGTGAATGTTTTCATTTTGTGGAGTGAGGAGATGGAGTTGAAAATTTTATTGTGTGAAGCACTTCTCTGCACTCCCTTTATCTCCACATTTTCATTATTCAATAATTTCCACATTTATGTATTCCAAACAATGAAAACCACCTTCTTGGAGGGGTAGTGAATGATTTAATTGTGCATAGTGCGGAGAGGTAGTGAACGTTTTTATTGTACGAATTGTGGAGGTTGAGTTGAAGCTTTTATCATACGAAGTGCTTCTTCACACTCCCTTATCTCTGAACATACCCCTTTTTCGACACCTCTGCACTCCGCATATGTGGCCGCCCAACAATATGCCTTAGAATTATAACAAAATATTAAGATTTTTTGATACATTGAAATTCAATTCAATAGTTGATTCTACAGTAATTAGATTGTTGCTTTGTTTAAAAAATCGTTGCTCAAGAGATATTTAGTGCACAGATATATGGATTCTTTAAAGAAGATAGATAGGGGAGGGGTGGGTTGAACAAATATGCGAAGGAAGACTTTTTCATTATGCAGGTTGTGAAGGGGTAGTGAACGTTTTCATTATGCGGAGTGCTGAGGGGCAGTAAATGTTTTAACTATGCATGGCGCGGAGGGGAAATGAACATTTTCATTGTGCAGAGTGTGGAGGTGGAGTCGAAGCTTTTATTGTACAAAATTCTTCTCCGCACTCCCTTTATCTCCACACTTTCATTATGAAAAAATGTTCGCATTTTTGTATTTAGCATAATAAAAACCACCTTCGCAGAGGGGCAATGAGTGTTTTAATTTTTCACATTGTAGAGAGGCAGTGAACATTTTCATTGTGTGGAGTGCAGAGGTGGAATCAAAGCTTTTATTGTACAAAGTGCTTCTTTGCACTTGATTATCTCCACACATGCCCCTTTTATGCACCTCTGCACTCCGCATATGTGGTCACCCAACAACATGTCTTAGAATTATACAAAATATTAAAATTTTTTGATACATTGAAATTTGATTCAATAGTTGAGTATATAGTAATTAGACCGCTACTTTGCTTAACAATGTGTTGCTCAAGAGATCTCTGTTGCATAGATATATGGATTCTTTAAATATTATAGACAAGGGAGGGGGGGGGGTAAATAGATATGTGGAGGAAGACATTTTCATTGTGCAGATTGTGGAGGAGCAATGAACATTTTCATTGTGTAGAGTGAAAATGGGTAGTAAACATTTTAATTGTGTGCAGTGTGGAGGGGCAGTGAACATTTTCATTGTGCAGAGTGTGGAGGTGGAGTCGAAGCTTTTATTGTACACTTCTCCGCACACCCTCATCTCCGCACATATGCCTTCTTCACACCTCCGCACTCTGCACATGTGTCCTCCCAATAACATGTCTTAGAATTATAACAGAATATTAATATTTTTTATACATTCATACATTATGCAAAGTTGGGAAACTCATATTGAGAAAATACTGGCCAATATTATATACTAGTTAATTTATCCAGAGTGGAATGTGTGTGGACATGTGGGGGTGTTGAACAAATATGCGGAGGAAGGATAAATGATGTATTGAAAGTGCAGGAAGTGCGAGTATAAAGGGACAATGAACATTTTCATTATGAAGATTGCAGAGGGGAAGTGAACATTTTCATTGGGTGGAGTGCAGAGGGGTAGTGAACATTTTAATTTTAACATATTACAAAGAGGTAGTGAACATTTTCATTGTGTGGAGTGTGGAGCTAGAGTCGAAGCTTTTATTGTACGAAGCACATTTTCGCACATACGCCTCTTGACCTTCACACTCCGTATATGTGGCCACCCAACAATGTGTATTAGAATTATAACAAAATATTAATATTTTTTGATACATAGTACAAAATACAGAGGTGTAGATTCATACATTGTGTAGAGTTGGGAAACTCATATTGAGAAAATACTAACCAATATTATATATTAGTTAATTTTTCAGAGTGGAATGTGTGTGGAGGTGTGGGTTAATATATTATGTGATTATCCCTCTGTACAAGTGTGGAAGAAGCTTTCACTATGTGGAATAAAAAAATAAAAGAGAGGTACAATTAAAGTTTTTTCCACTCTTCCACACTCTACATAATTGAAAAATATTAAAAATTTTAACATTTTTTCAAAATGTGTAAACAAATGCATAAATAATTTATTTTGTTCTTAAATAAATTTAAATAAGAGAAGTAAGAAAAAAAATAAAAAAAAATATTAATTTTTTAATAATAATGCTTCATTTTCATAGTGCACACAATGAAAGATTTCAATGCAGGAATCATGTGTGAGGAGTGTACCAGAAAGTGTACACAGAGAGTGTGCGTGCAAAGCAATAGTACCGGGGATTGTTAATCGACTATCCAATGTTTTCATGTTTCAATTTTTTGTAATTTGTTTTAATGTAAAGTTCAAAAAAGGTTATATGTTTTAATCATTTAAAGTTATGCAGAGTGCGTACATGTCAAAGAATCTTTCATTTTGCTTCTTCTACATCTTTATACTCATAACCATTGAACATAGTTAATAGTTATGCATTTAAAAGAAGACTTCATTTAATGTGCCAAGAGGTATTGAACATTTTCATTGTGCAGAGTGCGGAAGTGGAGTCAAATATTTTATTATATGAAGTGTTTCTTTACACTTCACATTTATGGCCACCCAACATTGTGTCTTAGTATTATAGCATGATATTAATATTTCTTATACATTATGCAAAATGCGGAGATGCATATTCATACATTGTGTGGAGTCGGGAATTAACTTGTTCGGAATGAAATGTGTGTGGAAGTGTGAGTTCATATATTGTGTGATTACCCCTTTGTACAGATGCGGAAGAAACTTCCATTATGTGAAATGCGAAGATATGAGAGAAGCACAATGAAAGTCTTTCTCATACTTCCACACTCTGCATAATTTAATGAGATCAAAACTTCCAACATTTTTTGGAATCATGAATGAATGCATAAATATTTTATTTCATTATATTAAATCAACTTAAATAATAGAAACAAAACAAACACTACGCAATATTAATTAGCTATAAAAAAGTTCATGTCTCAAAATTTTGTAATGTCTTTTAATGTAAAGTTCGAAAAAATGTTATATGTTTTAATCATTTAAATTATGTGGAGTGTGGACATGCCGAAGACTCTTTCATTTAGTTTCTTCTGCATCTCCGTACTTAGAGCCATTGAACATGGTTAATAGTTACACATTAAAAAGAGACTTTATTTAATATTAGATACTAAGTTAGATTCATTTAAAACAAAAAACAAAATGGGGGAAGTTCTGGAAATCCAACTTGTACAAAATCAATATATCAATTTCATTTTGAAGTGCTAAAGAAGGTTTGATTATGATAAGTATGGAGATACGAAGGAAGCACAATGAAAGCCTTTTTAAACCTTCAAACTCTGCATAAATTTAAAAGGTTAAAACACTCAACATTATTCAAAATTCTTAGCAAATAGAACTACTAAAATTTTAAAGCTTTTAACTACATTTCTATTATGTATTCTTGCTAGGTGTATATATGATTTAATATAAGAGCTCAAAGCATAAGTCTTGAACATTAAGAAACACAATTTCAGTAGCAAGAACTATATCGAGATTCAAATTCCAATCATCATAGCTATGATAAAAACGAGTATTATACACATAACATATATCTGAAATATAAAATTGCTCTCAACTATTCATTTTAATTATGATCAGTAAGAAAATATTAGATATAATATAAAAGTTAAAATCATATCGAAAACTTATGTTTTATTATTTTTTTGAGTAATTCCACATAATTCAAATCCATACAAGATCTTATGAAAAACATTAAGAACCTTGATTTACAGCTAAAGTCACTTATATCACTAATGAGAATTCCCAACAACTCAGTTGATCAACTCATTCACTATGTTATTCTGACATATGTTCTTTAACTATATGCTTCTTCATTCTGGGGAAAATGAGTAAACACAATAAATTATAATTTATCTCTGAAACAAAAATATCTAGTAAAAGGAAGACATGTATGGATGGAAGGGATTATGTAACTAAACCTACACTTTTGTTTGACGTCTAAAGTAGGCATCAAAATTTTGTTACCTAATAGTAAAAGTAAATTCATTCATCCCAATGGAAATGGGATTGGGCTCTGTTGAACCATAATATGGAAAAAGGAAACTACAATAGAAAATAAGGAAGTACATCGAGCAATTAGTTTATGTGAAGTTAACACAATTAACAAATGTCCATAATTAAATACTAGTAAACAAAAAATTAATGTGGCCAGATTTAAGAACACTTACAATATGTGGAAGCATATACAGTGATTGTTTGACTATTAGTTTCCTTTCGAATCCTTGATGTCTTGACTGAATCTCTCCAACCTAGATTTAATGAAATATTTCATTGGACTGATTGTAATATCTAGCTTAACATGTTCATTAAATATATTCTTCTTGATTTCCATAGCCCCTTTTATAATTGAGCAGCCAAAATAAACTTTTCTTCATTGATACTAACAAAATTAATTAGCCATTTCTGAATTCCTTATGTAGTAAAATCAATATTATCATCAAAATATCTTTCCATTAACTCTTTTAGCCTTTCTAATTCAATTATTAGCATATATCTTGTAATTAATTCAGAATTACGTATGATGTGTGGACCATTTAGATCCGAAACAATTTTCATCACCTTTAGAAATGAATCACCTCTTCTATTCTCTACACTTTCACATTCAGAGATAATGTTTTGTAGTGTGTTGATTATTTTAGAAAATCCAACTTTGATCTGCTTGATTCGATTAGCATTTGGGAGTCCTTTGTTTTTTTTCTATATAGATCACACAATAAACCAAGCCTTTGACTAAAAGTAAGTAAGTCATTATTAAGGAAATGTTTGTCTTCCTTAACATTCATTTTAACCATTTCAGAAAATGAGTTAATTCCTTATGCTAAACATGGTAGATCATAAGTTGCTTTCCATGCATGTTCAATGATTTCTAATCTTCGGCATATATTAGTGATAATATGAGGTTTCACTACATTAAGGAGTTTCAGAGATTTATTAGGTCTGTGGGATGTGTTGGGAGTAAAAATTGTTGATGGTAGTGTTTGAATTTCCAGTGGAGTCATTAACAAAGGACTTGGGTTTAGAGCATCTTCTACCTCTTTTATTATTGCTTTCAGTATCAAGTTCTCATTGGCCAATATGCACTACAAGTGTATTACTAGTAGCTTCATCTAATTTCATGTGTCGGTTGGCTGCAATTCCAGACAAATCAACATATGTTTCCACTTTATCAATAACTTTTTTATTGCCGACCTTTACTTTTTAAATTTTTAATTTTTTATCATCCTTGCCATAGTTTTCATCTTGCACAGTGACAGGGAAATCATTGAATGTAAGAGCTTCTTTGGAAATTTTCCCCATTATTTTCTGTTTTTTTGTAAAATAAGTATTGACCCAATCAGGTAGCATAGCACTCTCACTTTCCACATTCATGGCTTGTCCATTGCTTCCTATTTTCAGGGGACTTTTGAATTTGGTTGATTCAACCATGGGCATTTTGTTTGGAATGAAGGTCTTGGGAGACTCTTCATCATCTCTGCCACCTTATAGCTAATCATGAATAATTTTTGCACTTGTAATATCCTTTCTCTTTCTTTGAATATAATATGAAGCCGAACCAATACCTTACGTGCAAGGTGAAGATTGTTGCAGAGGGTTTGTGCCTCTTTGCTTTTACTTTGTTTTCATGTTGATGTTCTCTTCTTTAGAAATTTATCCAAAGTTCATTACCATATCTTGATTATTGCTTGGAGCATTGTCACTCTTTTTTTTCATCTGCAACTCTTGTAAATAAGTTTTTGTATTTCGCAACACCTAGGTGTGTAGAAAATAGGTCTTCTGGATCAATTACTTGTCATGCTTAAGCTTCTTTTAAATAAAAACAAAGCAAAGACTTTGCAAGATCTGTAATGTGAGCCACATTATTCATAGTGACTTATCCAACAAAAAATGGCAAAGAAATAAGTTGTTTTTTATTTTTATGTCCAAATATAGCTAGCCAATCATGGTATTGTATGAAGACTTCGGCAACAAAATACCCATCTAAAACAACTCTTGGAAGAAACAATGGTTTACCTTTAAACCCATAAATTGAAATAACTATATCATTTTCACGTTCTTGATATACGCATTTTCCCCACAAGAAAACTTGGGCTTGGGAAGATATTCGATGGGGCTCTTGTCCAGTTATCATGTAAATGCTCTACTTTACAAATACATCTTGGATTAGAAAAAAAATTAAATCAACTTCTTGCTTCCATAGTATGGGATACCAAAACTACATTGGTTCTTCGTTAGAATTGTATTTAGGTTTATGAGGTAGGTCATGAAATACATGGGTCGAGAAGAGGGTTGTCATCAAGTACGCCATCATAAAGAATCTATTGATTTTGGACAAATGGACTAACTAAAAAGCTAATTCATTTGAAATAATATAAACCCAGTCAAATAAATAATAGTTTTTATATGAATAATAACGCATATAGAGAATGGATTTTGGTACATTGGTTGTAGTTCTTGGCCCATCAAATGGGCATATAGCACGGAAAGATCAGAAGGAACCTAAGAAGTTGGAAAAATGAATTCTTGAATGATGTTTATTCCCCCTGCTAGTGACTCCAGAAAATTATTTGCTTCCCAAAATTTTAAGCATATAAATGATTTCGATAGCTTATAGATGCATTTGAATGCTTCTATATTTAGAGAAATTCTTCTTCATTTCCAACATAATTGTTCTCGTATTTGGATAAAAATTCTTTGCACACAAATAAAAAATTCATTTGAAATCAAACACTTTTGGAACACATGCAGCATTCGCTAAAAGCACTCATCATACTGAAAGCTCTCATCGATAAGTGTAAGTGAGTTAATCATATCAGTGTAAATAACTTCTTTCCTTCCTCTGTTAGCTATTTATGCTTTGTACTTTAAAAATATTCTCTTAGTCAATAACATTTTCAATGCCCTTTAAGTATAGATTTCTCGATATGCTACATAATCACCATATGATACTATTTTGTGTGTGAAATTTGTTTTACAAGACATTCTCAATAAACAAAAATTCACTATAGAAAAGTCGGCATTTACTAGAAGAAGTGGAAATAAATATCTAAATTCTAAAACCATCTACTCCATTTAATTTTCACTTTGTTGTTACTTTAATATCATTGATATATGTATCCTAAGTGTTAAAACTTTATGAATCAAATTAAATTAGTATTCCTTTGTATATAAATAAACTAATTTATAATATTTCTCAGTATTTTCTCAATATGAATTTTTGGACTTTGTAAAATGTATGAATCCACACCTCCGTACTTTGAATAATGTATGAAAAAGTCTAAGACATATTATTGACCAATCACATGTGCGGAATGGGGAGGTGTGGAAAAAATTGTATGGAGTTATCTTTCATTGTGCATAGTGCAAAATTTCAAATGTGACAATAACAACATATAACCGAAACAAAGAATTATCGAATAATGACAAAACACATATCCTATATTTTGTTCACAGTATAAAGGTGTGAATAACAAAATTTAAGCATTAAATATGTATTATAATCATACAATATTAAATCAAGTATCCTTTTAATGTGCGTGAACAAGTAGCGTTGTGTGGGAGAACGAGTTTGCAAAGGAAGGAATAGAAACTTTATTCCGCAATGCTTCGGTCCTCCTTTTGCACACGTCTCTTCGACGCGATATCACATATTATTAATAAATTAATTAAGTAGAAACTTATTATCTAATATTAAAAGAAGTGTCTTTTTTATGTGTGTGAGAAAAGAGTGTTGTACGAAAAAACATATGTGTGGAGCATGGAATAAAAGCATTAATTCATAGTGTGACATAAACTTTCATCCACAATATTGTGGTCCTCCGCATAAATTTTGTTATGCAGCCAACTCACAAAATAGAATAAAATATAGATCAACGACTTAAAAATTAGTCTCTTTGAGGGGGAAACCTCCTTTACATTACACAAATGAACAATTCTTGGATGAAACAAATGATAAGACCTCCTTGGTATATATGGGAGTCTAAGGGGTCACAATATAATCAGAGCCTACATAACAATAATAATTTAAGGGCACAACAATAACAATAGTGGGCTTCTACGGGGAAAAATGATAACAACATGGGGGATACATGGGCACAGCAATAACAATAGTGGGCTTCTACGGGGTAAAACAATAACAACATGGAGGATACATGGGCACAACAATAACAATAGTGGGCTTCTACGGGGAAAAACAATAACAACATGGGGGATACATGGGCACAACAATAAAAATAGGGGGCTACACTAAAAATACAATAAGGGGAATACACTAGTATTATAGGGACCTGACAAATTTGTCATCGAAAAATTTGTCTCGCACACCCATTATGCCTAATGCTTTCAAATACTATGTGCATTTACGACCTTACGTTTATGAATTAAATAATTATTATTGAAGATTCAATTAAGTGTATTTTAATGCGTGTGAGGAATAGGTATCATGTGGGAGAACATGTGTGTGAAGAAAGGAACATAGACTTCTTATGTGCAATGTTCTATATGTTCATATGCATTTAATATTATTTAATTTCATAACAAGAGGATGTTGTTATAGGTTAATATTGGAAAATTGGAAATATTAGGTATTTTTAACAAATTTGTAAACATTTTATATGATGCATTTGGTATTGAAATTCCAAGTGTTATCATGATTATGCATAAATTGTAATGGAAAATTCAAAGCAACATTGATTTAATTAATAAAATTTCTAGACGGTAAAATTTATTTAAAATAAAACTGAATTGTCGAAAAAGCTTGTGTTATTTGATCAAAAAAAGGATGCATATGCATGTAAGACACATACAGAAAGAAATGATGATAATGATCACTATTATGAAGAGAAAACTACAAAAAAACTATTACATGCATTTAGCAATTCATATAGTATTTATGATCTTTGTTTATGATCTTGTTTTATACTTTTCTTAGGATTCTACAAAATATATTTTTCAAGAAATGCAAAATATATTTCTTCGAAGTGCAGAGATGTGGAACAAGTTTTCATTGTGTTTGTTATACAAATTTGCATCTCTACATCTTACATGATGAAAGTTTCTTTCGTATGTCGTAGTGAAATTGATGTATTAATTCTATGGGGACTTAAATTTGTGGGCACAAGACTTAACAATTTTAATAATCAAAAGTAGAAATGAAGCTCAAAAAGTTAATAAGAATTACAATTAGAAGTCTTAGCACCAATTAACACTTGGAATTGTTATATAATTTTTCTAACACTAAATAAATCTCACTATCCTTAGTATCCATATATTCGAAGTTCATTCAATCGTAGACCTCTTTGGCTCTCTGCAAATATTAATCACAAGTAAATATCATAATTTTTCTAGATCGACACGCAATCATTTTCATGAACCGCACCTTTTCATTCCATGTAATTAAATTCATATTAATCAATTGGATTAAATGGAACCGAGGTAATTTAATATGTGGAATGTGGAGAGCTTTCATTATGTGAAGTTTTCTCTACACTTCCGCACTCCACACAATGAGAAAGCTTCTGCACAATTTTTTATACACATGGATGCATTTATTTTCTCAATCAAAATTATTATTCATCATTTTCAGAAGCCAAAACAAATTGTTCACAGATCCATGTATGGATAGCTTGGTTGTGTCTTTAATCATGATGGAATTATGATGAGTGCAAAGATGCAGAGGAAGAAAGCTTCCTCCACACTACCCACAATGTATCAATGTTATCAATATTCTTCCTATGCACTTTGTTCAACCCCCCACCCCTTAATTTCTTCCTCTACACTTCTACACTTCACATAGTTATGAATAATATATACGAGCTTCTTCGACACTCAGCATAACGAAATCTTCATGCATACAATGAGATATTTTTCGCATTTCTAGACATTGTACAATGATCATTACACAATGCATCAGAATAAACGTTATTAAGAACTCAAACAACATCATGATTACGCATTGATTAAAACTCAATTAATATTAAAATAAATGTTTGTGCCTACCAAAAAATATTTATTAAGTTTACATGGGACATTTCACATATGTCAAATATAATGGTAATTGAAACTTTGGGGACATGCACATAAAAAAAAAGATAAAGAGTGTGGTTAGATTGGATTTCAATGGATATAAGTTCCTTGAAAAAGCATATGGAGAGAAAAATGTGTCCAAATATGCAATAGCATGTATAAACACATGAAAAGATAAATTCTATGCAAAAATAAACAAAGTACACAAGTAAAGCATGCGCTAGTTTAAAGGAATAGCTATCATTTGATTCCTTGCACAATTGTAGAAGCATAGAGTAATTTAGTCATACACCTAATTGATACATCCAACACAAAAATAGATCCGAAACTAGTAAATTTGAATACAAAAAGACAATATATATCATATATAATCTCAAAATATATCCTCAAAAACTTATGCAAAAAAATTATCTTGGAATTCTACACAAAACTAGTAAATAGATTCAGATCTTGAATATAGTAATCAGTCTTTGTGCTTGAGAAGCCTTGAATAGTAACCAACATAGTTACAATAACACCACAGTTACTGTATTCAAATTCAAATGCCAAACACCACAATTAAGATTAAAATGAACATTACATATGGAATAGATATCTGAGAACCAAAACTCTCGCTAAACTTTCATTTTCATTGTTATTAATTATAGGTAATTACTTAAAATATAAAAGCTCAAGAGCATATGCTCATAAAATTATGTTCAATCTTGGAGAACACTATAGAATCCAAAACTATACAAGTCTCAATATTAAAACAAAGTAATAAAAATTTCATTTTGATTATCATCAATTATAGAACATTAGATAATATCTAAAATCTCAAAGAAAGTACTAGAAAATAGATGTTCAATTAGTCCTTTTTCACCACTTCACAAGATTAAGACCTATACAACATCTCATGCAAAAAATTATCTCATATTTCTTTACATAACTGATAAACAAACTAAGAATTAGAACACACAATAATCAGAATTCAAACAAGGATTGACTACAGAGCCACAGTCCTAAGAATATTTTGTGTTATGTAAAGCAATTATCAAAATCTTGATACTTAAACCTCAAAAGTAAATGTATTTTTCCCAATGGGGGCTATGATTGGGCTCCCGTGAACCATAATGTAAAAATGGCACTTGCAACAAAAAACAACAAATTGCATCTAGGAATTATATTAGTTCATGATAATGTATCCAAGAAACTTGAATAATTAAACACTATAAACAGAAGAAATGAATGTTATAATATTTTAAAACACTTACAATAAATATGTGGAAGCCTAGTATGAGAATATTTGACTACTAGATGTCTTTTAGAATCACTATTTCTCCAAGGAATTCCTTCACTTTAGCTTTAATGAAATATTTCATCGAAGCGATAGTAATCTCCTTTTTGACATATTCATTAAATATTCCTTCCTCAATCTCCCTATCTTCTTCTTGTAACTGTGTAGCCAAGGAAAAGTAATCTTAATAAACACTAACAAAATTAATTATCCATCTGCTAATTTCCTTTGAAGTAAAATCAATTATATCATTGAACTCTGTTGCGTTTCATTTTTTTTGGCTTCTCCAATTTAGCCATCAATCTATCCTTCGAAATTTATCTAGCCTCATATGTAATTTGTAGACTGTTTAAGTCTCAAACAATCGCTACCACCTTGACATACGCATTAACCCTTCTACTTTCTATGCTTTTACATACAAAAATAATGTCCTCTGATGTTGATTCTCTCATACCTTGCAACCTTGATCTACTTCATTCAATCAACATCGATGAGTCCTTGCTTCTCTTTCTCTAGATCAGAAAGTAAATCAATCTTACAACTAAAAGGAAGTCATTGTTTACAAATTCCCTGTCTCCCCCAAGCACCCACTCGACGGATGACTTAATTCTCTGGAATATATGTCACAGGTCAAAATTTTCTTGCCATGCATATTCAGTAATTTCCAACCTTTTGGAGATATTACTAATAATATATGATTTCATTTCATTAAGGAGGTTGAAGGGTTTATCAAATCTATGGGATTTTCTAGGGATAAAATTTATAAATGGCAGTGCGCGTATTGCTTGGGGAGTCTTTAACAAAGGACCCAGGTTTATAGAATCTTCTAGATCTTTTATCCTTGCTTTCAATTTCATATTTCTTGCCTCTCAATGGCTAATAGACATTGCAAGCACATCACTAGTAGCTTGATGCAATTTCATAAGCCCTATCGTTCTAACCCTAGACACATCAACATATATTTTTGCTTGATCAATAACTTTTTTTTTTGAACCTATACTCTTTCAATCCTCAATACTTTACTTCCCCTAACATAATTTTCATTTTGCAATGTGACAAGGAATTCATCGAAAGTAGTGACCTCTTCGGCAATTTGGGCCATCAATTTTTTATTTTCTTGCAAAACAAGTACTAACCCAATCAGTCGATATTGTGTTGTCAAATTCCATGTCCATATCCTCTTCAATGCTCCATTTTTAGTGTGGAACCTTGGATTTGGTTGATTCAAACATGTGCACTATTTCTAGAGTGACTCTACGAGGAGGCTCTTCATTATATTCACCATCTAATCGCCCACTGTGGACCAGTCTTTCACTTGTAGTAGATTTTCTCCTATTTTTATTGGTATATGAACTCAAACCAGTAATACGTGTGCAAGATTCATATTTCCCCATACAATTTGTGCCTCTTTACTTGTATCCTCCTCCTTTGTCGATGTGTCTTCTTCATCGATTTCTGCAACATCTATTAGCAACTCTTATTTGTTTTTGATGCACTTTGACTTTCCTCGCTCTACTATGTAGCTCTTGGAAACATGTTCCCATATCTAATAGACTCTAGGTATTCACCATAAAAACCTTTTGGATAAATCATTTAACGGCTTCAGCTTCACTTAATTTAAAAGGATCTAAATACTTTTCAAGATGCGTAGCATGAGTAGTATTCTTCACAATGAATTCTACAACCGTAAATGGAAAAGAAATAGATTTTCTTTCTTTCTATGTTCAAATATAACTAGCCAACAATGGTATTAGGCCTATAGAATTTAGCAACAAAATACCTATCTATAGCAAATTTTAGCAATAGAAATGGCTCATCTTCAAAACCATACATTCGAATTACCATATTTCTTTCTCTTTCTTCATGATCCCCTTTTACAAATAGGCAAAATGAGTTTGTGTAGATATTCAAGGAGGCTCTTGTCCAATTATCATGTAATATAATTTCCTCACGAAGACATCTTGAATTAAACAAAAAATTAAACAAGTTGTATGCTTCCACAATAGATACCAAAACTACATTGGTTCCTCACCATAATTGAATTTATGATTACAAGGTAAGTCATCAAACACATCGCTTCACAGGAGGGTTGCTATCAAATATGCCATCGTAAAGAATCTATTGTTCTTGTAAAAATGAACTAAATGGAAATCTAATTCATTGGAAATGACATCATCCGATTCGAATATACATTTTTTTTTTTTGTATCAGTGATAGAAGACAGAAAATACATTTTGAAATATTCATTGTAGTTTCTCGGTCCGTCACGTGGGCATAGAGCCAGAAAAATTCCCTAAAAGTCTATCTAAACAAAGAAATGTCAAATGGATAAATATCAAGAGGAACTCAAGATGTTGGGGAAATGAATTCTCAAATAATTTCAACCACGTTTGATTCTGACTTCAGGAAACTATTTGCATTGAACAATTTTAAACACTTATTTAGTTCTGGTAACTTGAGTAACCATCTAAATGCCTTGGGATTCAGAGGAATCTTCTTCACCACTAGCATAATTTTTCTTGTTCTTGAATCGAAATTTTTTCTTCATAGATAAAAAATTTCTTTTAAATCAAAGGCTTCTAGAACACATGAAATATTCGCTAATTCACTACTCCAATTCTTGTTGTTTTTTTCTTTTCCACTTGCAAATTCACATATTTCTCATACGCCATCGACTAGTGAAAGTTCTCATTGATACGATCAAGTGATTTAATCATATCAGTGAAAATAACCTATTTCCTTCCTCTACTACCCATATTTGTTGTGTACTGAAAAATACTCCATCAATGAATAATGTTCTCAAATCCTGCTTAACTCTACAATTCTCATCTCTCTTCACAATCATTAGTTGTTAATATTACTTGTGTGAAAACTATTACACACAACACTCTCAATAAATAACGATTAAAGATATCAAATCCAAGGTTTATGATAAGTAATAGAAATAAATTCGAAATTTCAAAACCATCTTGTCTATTTATGCCACACTTTTCGCTTGCTTCAATATCATTGATATGCGTCATAAGAAATAGAAATTTATGATATAAAATAAATATGAATTACTTGTGATCATGACAATTAGCTAATAAATTGTCAATAATAACTATATACAAAAAATTTTGCAAGGACAATCACTAATAAATATTATGTGGAGACATGTTCAGCTACTTTCTACCATGAATCGACTTCATAACTGAGTAGGTCCCTACCACTTTGTTGATGTCGATTCGTTTTATTTGATATCGGACAACAACAACAACAACAACAAAAATTGCACCAAATTTAATTTACGAATGACCTGATATGCAGTTTTGAAGACTATGGTGTAAAGCTAACTTTCGAATGCATTCAAGCCAATCACACAAAGCAAACAACATAATCTCTCTTTCAAAATATTTTATGCCCTCACATACATTCTCCTGCACATTTCTATCACACACCTACATTCCACACAACACTAATCCCATATCTTTAAACATATATAAGGATTCACTCTAATCATAATATGAAATACTAGACAAAAAAACTATTGAGATACACTAAAGTATTCCCAACCTAATGCCACCATTCACGAATTAATAGTTTCTGCAAATAGATTTATGTTCAATGCATTCAAGTCAATTGTTTTTGGTAACATAAATGCAAAGATCGCACATAGTGGAAAATTTGAAAATTTCAATGCAAAGAGAAATAGACATTACAATTCATTCGAAATAAAAAAATCATCGTGTTCAAGCCAACTACACGAAGCAAGGAACATAAAATCTTATGAAATATTTTGTACCTCTGCATACATTACCTAAACATTTCTTCTACCCACCTCCCTCCCACACAACACTACATATTAATCAATTAGTTAGCCATCATATACAATGTATCAAAAAACCCCAACCTTCGAACATTGACATGAATTGACTCAGACCATAACACAAAATACTAGACAAAAAGATATCATAATACACAAAAGTATTCCCTAGCTAATGCAAAAATGCCACCAACAATGAATAAATAGTTTATGCCAGAGCTAAGATCGCATAAGATGATATCCCAATTTTTAATTGAGCTCGAACAACATCTACAACCTGTATTAGCTATTAATAACAAGGAACGTCACACTACTTTTCTCTGAGATAGACTTATCCCCTTGTCATGATACACTTCTTGAACCCTAAATTTCCATCAATAGTGAATTAATATTGTATCCTAACGGCTTATGTTCAGAATTTCGTACTTTTCATAGGATAATTAGACACACCATTTAGATAAGGCTTTGGAGATAACAGTTTAAGTAAGGCAATAGAAACTCGAACAATACTCCCAACCTTTTAAATGCATTCTGCAAAGAGAAAATGTTACACACCCTGTTATTCTAAATACGTAGTCGATATGAGAAAATTAGTTATTTGTATCACTGCAAATAAATATTTTCCTCACTCTACTAGCCATTTCAAATTCTTTCTTACTCATTTCCATATATAGTCACCACATGCTACTATTTTGCCTGTGAAACAAGTTACAAAATATTTGTATCATAGATAAAGCTAGTATATATATTTTTTACTATCCCAAAGTTTGTCCTCATTGACCAATATCACCTTAGCATGGATATATTTGTGTCTTAATCACTTTTATGTTTCATGCTAATAGCTTCATATCATGATTTTTCTTGTTCATTGTCACAGAAACATGGCCAATCACTAATGATTAAAGTTAACTAGCTAAAGGAAAGCACCACTATGGGTAAATATCATTCTTTTCAAAATCCAATTCATCAAATACGCATTTGAAAAGTTCATCTCCTTGCATATCATTCAAATTGCATTAGAATTATGCTATTTCATTAAATCAGAATTCCTATGAATTTTCTATCACATTTTACGCATAGTCATGATAACACTTGGACTTTCAATGCCAAATGCAATGCATTAGAACTTTGCACATGGAAAATTTATCCAAATGGCTGAAACATTATGGAAGAAATTTTTTGTTCCTTGCTCTACACACCCATTCAAGCTAAATGATGATTGTTTTATGAAACTATTAATAATCCTTGTAGCTACAAACTCCCCCACTCCACAAGCTCCATCAGCTACACAATCTCCACAAGCTCCACAAGCATTTTCGACAATTCAATTTCAAAAAAACCAATGTTTCTAGTTTTTCTTTTCTCTCCTCACAATACCTCTTCCTCACATGCATTAAAAATACACTTAATGGAATATTCAATAATAAGTATTTAAGTCACAAATGTAAAATCACAAATAGACATAGCGTTTGAAAGCATCTGGAAAAATGAATTTGCAGAAGAAAGTTTTAGACGGAAACTTATGCAAAGGATGAAAACATTGTGGATGAAAGTTCCTTTTACATTATGAATTAAAGTTTGTGTTTCTTGCTTTCCACACTCAGTTTAAAAGTATATTGGATACTAAGTTTTTTCTTAAAGTTTAAATAATTTCATGTATGTGGAATAAAGTTCCCTCTGCAAATGTGCCCTATATTATTAATTGATTAATAACATGTACTAACGTGTGGGAGACATGTGTGTAGAAGAAGGACCGAAACATTATAGAAAAATGTATTTGTTATTTTATTTGCACACTTATTCTCCTGCACAACACTACTTCACATGAATGCACAAAGTATTTGGAAACCTTGAATACGAAGATTCACTCTTCAAAAAATTTAAACCATTATTTATAGTTTTGAAAACTGCACATCCCACGTCGATCCACCAAACATTACGAATTAAAGTTTATAATCCTAGTTAAAATAATTCCATTTATTCTAAATAAAGTTATCTTTTCACTCTCATTCTCCTACTCATATCCCATCCTCTGCACATCCTTCGTTCTGCATAGATTAATATCTCTATGCAGCTATTCTCCCACATAGATAAATATGTAAAAGTTTTAAATGGAAAATAGTTTAAAATGAAATAATAAGATATAAACACACTAGAAATACCTATCTTGTTGTCAATATCATAGCACTAATAGAACATATATGTGGAATAAATTTGCAGATGGAAAATTTAGCTGGGTTTCAAGTTGAAAAATATTTTTTCTAATTTCTAGACCCTTACATAATCCGCGAAACTATTAACATTGATACATTGTGTTGAAGTGCGGAGGAAAATTTGTTCCCCTGCCCACATAATCGTTTCTTCCTCCGCATTCCTCACAATTGCCCCTCCCCCCTTCGAGTGTTGATGTTTGTACTATGTTATTTACTAACATTATTTACTATGTTTTGATTATAATGTATAACTAGTTCATTATGTTATGTCATGTCTGCTTTTTTGCAATGTGATTTATTACAATGTTTTATTGATTTATAAAATTTGCAAATCCTATAGTTAGTCAAACAATATTATAAAATGTATTTCTATCTACTAGCAATTGTACGATTTGATTAGATTAGAAAACAAAATCAGGCACTTTAATGCACAACCTTTACATTATTTTGATGATCCTATTTGACATAATTTACAAAATTTATGTTCTATGAACATGACCAGATGAGAGTATACATGATGTAATGTTATTAGACTATTAGGTAAAGGAACATTTTAAGGAGAAGGAGCGGTAAGAACATGGAACATAAACTTTAATTCGTAATGTTTTGCATCTCTAGCTACATTTGTTGTTAAGGCCCAATTGACGTGCACACCTTTTATTTGATACTTATTATGCCATATTAAGTGTTGGTAGGAGAGCATCTGTGTAGAGAAAGGAACAATTGTGGTTGTGCGTAGTTCTAGAAGAAGCACAATGAAATCTTTTTTTGCACATCTGCACTCCACATAGTGTCCTCTACTCCTTTGCACTCTACACAAAAATTGTAGTTGATACATTGTGTCAACTGATTAATATTATAATAATAGTTTTATATAATAGCATATAATATACAAAATATAATGATGGTTTATTTTGAGAATTTGTGAAAGTTTTCATAAAATAAAATGGCTAACTAATTGATTAATATGTAGTGCCATGTGGGAGGGTGGCACGTGGAAGAAATTTGGGAGGAAGTTTATGCGGAGGTACAAAATATTCCTAAAGATATTTTATGTTCCTTTCTCCATGTAGTTGTTTCTTCAAAACCACGTGGTAGGTAATTTGTAAATCAAATTTGGTCCTTTATATTCTTTTCTTTTTACAGTTCTATATCAAATGAAATCAATGGACATTGGCATAGTAGTGGGGACCATCTTAGCCATAAATCTTATTCATGGTAGAGGCAGATGAGCACGTATTCGCATAATATTTATTTGTGATTTTCCTTTTTTTTTTCCTTACTCCATGCACCCGTTCTCACACTATTGTTACTGTTACTCGTGTCATGTCAAAATTTTAACAAACGACACTCACATTTTCTCCTGCTTTAATATCATTGATATACATCTTATAAGAAACACAAATTTACGATATAAAATAAATATGAATTACCTGTGATCATGACAATTAGCTAAGAGATTGTCAATAATAATTGTAAATAGAAAACTAAAGGACAATCACAAATAAATATTATGTAAAGACATGTTCAACGACCTTCAACCATGAAACGACTTAATGGTTGAGTTGGCCCCCACCACTATGTCGATATTAATTCATTTTATTTGATATCAAACTTCAAAAAAAAAACCAAATTTAATTTATGAATGACTTGACACACAATTTTGAACACTATGGTGTAAAGATAACTATCACAACACATTTAAGTCATCAACATAGAGCCGCATACATTCCCCCGCACATTTCTTCTACATACGTACCTCCCGCACAATACTAAACCAAAGTCTTTGAATACAAAATACTAGACAAAAACCTATCGTGATACACTGAAATATTCCTAGACTAATGCCACTAACCACAAATTAATATTTTATGCCATTAGCTTTATGTTCAGTGAATTCAAGTCAATTGATTTCTAAATTTTGAAAATTTCCATGCAAAGAGAAATAAACATTACCATTCATTTGAAATAAAAAAGTAACGTGTTCAAGCGAGCTGCACAAACAAAGGAACATAAACTCTCTTTCGGAATATTTTGTACCTCTTCATACATTACCTCAATTAGCTATCCATCATATACAATGTATCTAAGAACCCAAATATTTGAAAATAATACGAAATACTGGACAAAAAAATATCACCATACACCAAAGTATGAGTAAGCTATTACTAATGCCCCCAACCATGAAGTAGTAGTTTATTCGAGAGATGGCATCGCACAAAATCACATCTTTATTTCCAATTAAGCTTAAATGACATTTCCAACCTATACTAGCTATTGATTACAAGGAAGACCACACTACATTGCTCTGAGATGGACTTATCCCTTTGTCATGACACGCCACTTCCTAAACCCTAATTTTTCATCAATAGTGAATTAATATTATCTCCCACTGGCCTTATGTTCAAAATTTCATATTTTTCATACAATAATTAGACACGCCATTCAAACACTATTGAAAGTTGAGGATGTGATTTTATGTGATCTCAATTTTGAAGGTAGCAGTTTATGTAAACCAAAAACATCTCCAACAATACTCCAAACATTTAAACATATTCTATAAAGAGAAAATGTTACACACTTTGTTATTCCAAATACACAGTTGATTAGTCAAATTTCCTATCGATATGAGCAAATGAGTTATTTGTATCACTGCAAATAGCTTCTTTCCTCACTCTAGTATCCATTTCAAATGTTTTTTGTCTTGTTTTCCAATAAAGTCACCACCTGCTACAAATTTTCCTCTAAAACATGTTATAGAATATTAGTAGAAAACACTGCTATATGTAAATATTAGTCTTTTCAACATTAAATTCACCAAATATGTGCATGCGCAAGTCATCTCCTTGCATATCACTCAGATTGTATCAATATTATGCCATTACTCTACCCAATGATTCCAGAACTCAAGAAATTGCATTACTATTAGTTTAATATTACTAATGTTCTATAGTTGATATAGTGTACCGAGTACCGAGGTGCAAACAAAGTGAGGGGGTTGCACAATGTATCAATGTTTCATGTCCTTGCTCCATACACCCATTCTCCTGCACAACACATCTTCCTCACTTTCATTAAAAAGAAACTTAATTGAATAATCAATAATTAATATTTAAATCACAAATGTAACAATAAAAAATCGATGTGTGGAAAAAATTTTTCGATGGGAAATTTATGTGGAAGACACCAACATTGTGTATGAAAAATTATGGTACACTACGAAATAAAGTTTATGTTCCTGTCTCCACACACCCATTCTTCTGCACAACACTCCTTTTTCACATGCATCGAAAAGATAGTTCATTTAATATTGGATACTAAGTTTCTACTAAACTTTAAATAATTTCATCTCTGAGGAATAAAGTTCCCTCTACAACACTTCGTGGAAACATTGAAGGAAAAATTCTATATTCCATGCTCCACACACTCGTTCTCTTGTAGAACACTACTTGTTCACACGCATTAAAAAGACACTTAATTTAATAATGCATAATAATAAGTATTTAATCCACAAATGTCAAACCAGAAATGCACATAGTATTTGGAAACCTTGAATACCAAGAACCAAGAACCACTATTTCTAGTTTATGAACCACTCTTTCTAGTTTTTAAAACTGCACATCCCCTGTCGATCAACTAAGCATTACGGATTAAAGTTTGTGTTCCTAGTTAAATTAATTTTATGTTTGCAGGATAAATTTCCCTATGCATGCTTGTTCTCCCATACATACCCCATCCTTCGCACATCGTTCCTTTCGCATACATTCACAACTCTATGTATTTTTTGTCCATCACATCCAAATCTATAAAAATTTTAAATGGAAAAGAGTTTAAAATGAATAATAAGAGATAAACACACTAGAAATATACGTCTTGTTTTCATTGTTAGAGCACTAAACGAAGAAACTCCACCCCCCACCTGCTTACATAAAGGACCTTCTCAGAGCATTCTATCAATGTCAGTGTCAAAGCACTCACCAACGAAATGGCTAGTTAAAAAATTAGTATTTTTTTAAATGTTTTTTCAAGAACTCAGAAATACCAAAAATAAATTTCCCTCCACTAGGGAATTATGTCCCATAAAAGCTCATTCAATGAAGTATAAGAGTTCCATAATAAATAGAATTAAATAAATATTTTATTAATAATTGAATGATGATTACATTTTTGTGAGAGGCCCTAGCTATATACTGCCTTAGGTGCCTCTTGGTAAACGGGCATGATCTTTGATCATGCCCTTTTGCCTAATAAACTACAACTAACTAATTTTTACATAATATTAACTAATTTTTACATAACACTGCCTTCCTCTCAAAAGAATGCTTTGTCCTCAAAGCATACGTAATGACGGATGTTGTTGACAAAATGCTTTGGTCTCCCAAAAAGCTTCTTCTTCAAGTAAGTCCTTCCACTTGATCAAGTATTCCTTGATTGTACGACGTCAAAGCTTTCTTTATCTAGTAGATAAAATACCTTCTAGTTCTAGAATGACCCTTCCCTCATCATCCAGGGATGGAAGCATTGTTTGCATTGATTGATGGTCACCTAGTGCCCTTTTAAGGCAGAAGACATGGAAGACGTTGTGAACACTACTTTTCTCTGGAAGGCTTAAACCATACACAACTTGGTTGATCTATTTGTTGATATGATAAGGTCCATAGAACTTTGGTGCAATTTTTTTTTTTCCTTTTTGTTTTAAGGACAATTGCTTGTATGGTTGGAGCTTGAAAAACACCCATTCTTCGACTTCAAATTCTCTTTTGGTTCTGTTTCAGTCTGCTTGTTGCTTCATACGATTCCTCGCATTATTCAAGTTTTCTTTTAGTATTTGGATGAACATGACTCTCCATCCTAGTTACCAATTAACTAATAATTATTTATGGTTATTATCATTTACTTTATTTTACATTATTTCCTATATATTTATTCATAACATTCAACCAATGGAAAATTAGAAAATTATTTTTTGAATTTAACAAGAAAATAGAAATATTCAACATTTTCCGAAAACTTTGGTTAAAATTGCAAAAAATCAGCAAAATAACATAGAGTCAACGCACTTTGACTGTGAAGAAAATTCTATAGTCCTTCACCAGGCATGGACTAAAAATAACATGCACTAACAAAACCACATAGGAAAACTTTATCCAAATTCCAAATATACAACCTTTTTCCAAATGAACCAATTTAATTTTTTACAATAACATTATATATATATATATATATATATAATATATATAAATATATATAATATATATATATATATATATATATATATATATATATATAAATATATATTATAATATATATATATTTATTATATATATAAGCTTGTTTCAAATGAAATTAACTTAATTTATTTCAATTAAAAAGAAAATTTGTAAGTTGTCAACAATTATATTACTATATCAAAAATATTTTATCAGGGTATCCAAGTGTCTAAAATAATGTTACATCATAAGCCTCCACTTGTCCAAAATTAGAGATCTAGGCCTTGTTTACTCAAAAGGATCCCCAATAAACCGTATATACAACAAGAGCAAAGACCAAGACAAAAGAACATTGGCAATAATGACCTGAGAACAAAGAAGAACATAAGCACTAACCTATGCCACTTGTTAATTAACATTGATATAAATAGATAATTGTTAGGACGAATCTAACAAGCGGCTGCAAATGGAAAAGCATGCAAAGAAGCCTAAAGAAAGGAACCCATGCTCCATTTACTGACATGAGAAATGTATAGGACGAAGAACATGGATCTAAAGACTCGAGGAGTCCTAAACACTGGGATAAGCATAAGAATAAGAACAAAAGATTATAAACTACATTGTTACCACCCAAATCACCATTCAAATGCCACAATACAACCCCAAAATGGAAGGAATGAAGTACAAGACACACTGATGGGATGAGGTTAAAATAGCCAAATATGGATAAGGGTATCTCCTCACTTAAAACCACCATTCATATCTGATCCAAAACTCACACATGATTACAAATTTAATCACATGCACTATGTAGTGGATGGTCCAACATTCCTCCTCAACCAACGAGGGGAATTTAATATCCTTTGTCATTAGTTGTACTTCTCGAGGACATTAAACCATGCAGCACCACACTACCCACATGTAGAGCATGAAATACAAAGGTCACATCATTTTATAAGTTTAAACAATGTAAAATTTGAAACGGAAGCTGATATGATTACTTGTTTTGTAGAGGTAGCAAAAAAGTGACTTTATTTTGAAAAGTGGTGATGCAGAATACACATATTTTTTTTAGCATAATTTTTGGCACTTTAAATTTTTTTATGTACATTAGTTTTTAGAATGTTAGTGATTTGCATGCTAATTTTAAAAAGTGTCGATTCTGTATCAGGCCCTTTTTTTAAAAGATTTATTTTTTGACTTTAAATTTTCTAATGTATTAAATGTGAATAATTATTTTCTAAATTTGACAATTTTTGAAGTGGTCTTCTTCTTCATATTTTCTTCTTGTTTTTTTTTTTGTAGCGAGGTTTTTATTTTTTTGCATAGTTAAAGAAGAAGATCGATATTTTAAAGTTTTGATATTCTACATATTTATATATACGGTAATTAATTTTTCAATTCACATCAAATAATATTCTCTAAAAAACAATAATTTTTAAGAATTGACATAAAAATAACCATTTTCAACATGAATATAACTAAAAAATTACACATTTTCATAATTGTTTGCTAGAAATTACAAAATTTGTCCTCATGATGAGTCTAGTTGCAGACTCGAAACGTCGACCACAAAACATGAACACTGTGGATAATACGAACTCCATTCAGAAATCACACCACGGTAATCTGCAATCTAAAATAGAAATTACATGTCAAAATCACAATTTTTATAGGAAAAATTTAAAAAAAATGGTTAAATAATAGTTTTTTTTATGAATTTCATGTCAAAAAATAATAATAATCATTGTTTCAAAAAAATGATGATTCACATAAAAATTAAAGCGAAAATCACATAATAAAAATATTGAACACATAACAACATTAATTGAATGTTTATTCTTCTCATAAAATGTCAAAGTAAAAAAAATTACAAGTATAACTAATTAATAATTACAAAAAATGAGCTTGATTTCCAATCATAACTTAAATTTAATCAACAATATCACGTAATCCAAAATATTCATCCTCTAGAGTTTCATCATTGTCTTCTCCCACAATATTTTCTGCTTCATTTTTCTTGTTTTCCTCTTCTAATGGATCTTTGATGTCTGCAAATCTCCAAATGTATGCCTTTCCAATCATTCCATGTAATGGTCATTGAGGTTCTTTGCCTTTTTTGCCACATGTGATTCATTAAAATCCCCTTTCTTCATCCCAATTTCTTGCATTTCTTCTGGAAGAAATTGAAGAGCATTAATTTTTTGTTGAATAAATTTGCACTGTACTGGAATTTTTTCAATGGAAATGCAATTTCTTCCTTTTTGTATGCAACATGCTAGTGTTGTACCTAATTATCAAGCACAAAATAAATAATGAAGTAAATTAGTATAATGACATATAAATTAAGAAAGAAGATATTGAAATTCAATTCTATATAATAAAACTTACCTAAGCGAGAAAATAAATCTAGAACCCAATCTCCTTCATTTGAACATATGTGTATAACATAGTTAATCGATGATTGTAGTTTTTGATAAATGTTAACTATCTCTCATTTTTCTTCTTTGTATTCATATGTTAGTTTTTCACAACAACATCATAAACCAGTACTTGGTTATGACTCTTTCCATCTACCCGATTAAAAAGCATAGACATATAGCTATCATCTTTTGCCCAACTATCAATATGAATGAAATCACAATCATTTATAAATGGTTGATCTTCATGGTTAAGAAGATTTGACTTTTTCCTATAACATGAAATAGTAAAGGTTCAATTAACTTCTACATAAATGAATTTTTTAACATTAATCAAACATACATTTTCAACATCTTACCATGTAAGTTGCATCCTTGAGTTTGTTTTCCCCTTGAATCTTGATAGTAACATTGCCAATTGTGTGTCTGAATTAAATGTCACAAATCTCCATAATGGTGATGATGTGACTTCTACAAATCCCACAACCACTTTACTAAGGGCTTGATAAGTATAAGGGTCACTATCATAGTCAATGTTTGGGATATTGAAACCATGGGGAATATCTGCAATAACTAGGGAATAATCCCTTTTAGGTATGAGTTTAGAAATGTCTTCACAATCTCCTTGTATTACTTGATATTGAACAGTGTCAAGCCCATTCCAACTGAAATGAGTAAGAGTTGGATCAAGTTCAACATTCTTAAGACGTTGCTTCTTCAATCTTTCGATCTTAATATTTTCAATAAAGATTCTGAAACTATCTAGTGCTCCATTTGCAACCTTTCTCATCTTTAATAAAATAAACAAAAATATGTATAAGTTATAAAATAAAAATAGTATACAGATGAATAAAAATGAATGTATAAATCAACATACCTTTTTAAATGCAAGATAAAAATCTTTTAGTGTTGATGTAGAACTTTAATCTGGATAGTTGTGTATAACATCATCCCAACTATCTTCATTCAACAATTTAACCATTTGTTCTTGTCTTTTCATACAAACTTTGTGACTAAATAGATAAAGCAAAAAAATTTAATATAATGATATGTATAACAAATACTACCAAGAATAATATGTTATATTTAAAAGAAAATTATAATCTAGAAATAAATGAAAATAATTCAACAAACATACTTTTGAAATTCCTCAGACATTTCCTCAAATAATAATTTCCCTGACCTCACACGACATAATATTTCTTTGACAAGTCTTTCATCCTTCACTCCTTGTAATGCTCTCCAAGATGTGATAGTCATATCTTCTGGAAGCTACTTCATTTCAGGACCTGATTTATTGTTGCTACATATCATTGGTTTAGAAATTTTGACCTTCTGGTTTTTAATGCCAATGTTCTCTCACATGCTAAAAATCTCATTAATCAATTCCCATATATCTCCAGTTCTAAATGCCAACTGGAAAATGTTATCAATACCTTTGAATATATGAGTATTTACTATGCCATCTTTTGATTTGATTTTCTCCTCAATTTGATAGCCTATTTCCATACAAAATTCCTTTCAGAAATCTACAGTAACATTTATCTTATTCCCACCACATTTTTCTTCAAATTCACTATGAATAAATCTAACCCTTTGGATGAAATCCATAGATATCCTATATTCATTATCTAAATTATGATCACATGCCAATAACTTTGCTTATGTATCTTGTAAACCATCATAAATGATACATTTCATTGTTTAAAAACATGCCTTGTTGGGATATTCCTCAATCAATTTCCTTTGAGATTCTACAGAATGGTTCCCCCCAAGCACATAATAATTGTATTCAAAAAAATTTGACTTATAAAATGCTTCTTTGTTGGGAACTTGAACTAGATCAACAAGAAGCACATAATTAACCACATGAGCATATGGATTGTACCTCATCAATGTCTTGAAGTTGTGAACATGTAGGTGGTGTGGCTTTCTGATTTGATATTTACATTGTCCTTAACTTGCCTTATATATTTGTCTCACATTAAGCTGAAATGTACAACCACCCTCAATTAAGTTTCTCTTTATCAAGTTCTGTCGAATGGCATTTTGTTTTGTTTTAATAATGCCATCCTCTAAATCAGCTCCTGGTGTAATGATTTCCATGCTTTCTTTTGAATTTTCACTAGGATCTTCATTATTGGTAATGACTACTTGAGGATGTTCAAATTTAATTTTATTCCTCCTAACATTCTCATCATTAACTAGAACAGAGACATTCTTGGGAATTGTTACTTTTGGTCTTTTATGGCTCTTCTCCTTTCTAACATCAATTCCAATGTCATCATCAATAAAAGAAACATATTCTTCAGTGTTAGTTTCAACTTCCTCATATTCAAAAATAACATGTCTACCTTTGTGTTTCCGGGAAAACTATTATCTTTTCGATCAACTAGCCCTCTAGGTTTGGTAGCTACCCTAGAAACAAACAGTTTAAAGAAATTTGTGATTTTTGCTATGTATAATAGATAAGAGAAAGACAAAATAACCAACCTGGATCTTCCACCCGACTCCTTGCTTGATCTCTCTCTCCCTTGACAGAGCTTGCAACTCCTCTCCTACTTATCCCGCTTGGAGAGTACCTGTAGAAACACAGTAACAAATAATTGTCAAAGAATCTTAATCTATTATATCATAAGCATTACAGAATTAGAAATGTAATGAACATACAATGGCATTCACAAATAATAACATTCACAAGTGCACAGTTATATGGAATAAAACTCAAAGAACTTTATTAAATAGAAGGGAGAATTACAACCCAGTTTTCTCATCCAGCATCATCCTCCCAGCATGAAGCCCTCTTCACCTCATGAAATAGAAAAATCACCCAACAATACAATGCTCTTTCTCAAATCCAAACTATCAGCACCTCCTTGCAATTCACAAAATTCCAACCTATAGACCTCTCAGATGAGGGATCTATTTATAGATGTGTGCAAGGGTGTGAGTCCTCTCTGGGTTTTTTATTAGTGTCATTCCACTTGTTGCATTTGGTTCCACTTGGAGATTTCTTGGATCTCTTACTCATCCCTACGCGAATTCAGAGAGGCAAGTATCATAGGAGAAGTTTCTAGAAGATTCCATGAACATCCACTTAGCACATTGTCTCGGACATTTGTCCATCCTCGCTCATCGCACCCTACAGAAGGCCTCATCAGTATGCATCACACTTGGCTAGTGTAGAAGTCAGTATGCATCGCACCCTGACAGTGGAGCAGCCAGTATGGTCCAGTTTAGGCTAATTCTGGATGGTTTTTCGGGTGGAAATTTTGGGGAATGATGTAATCAGTTGACCATGATCCTTTAGGGTATGAAACAACTCTTTTATGGGTTAAAGAGCCCTAGTTTATCGACATATAAGATTGGGGTTGAAGTTCCCAAATATGTCTACAACAATTGCCCCTAAAGCATGAAGGTGTAAATCTTTGATGTCGGGTGAAATGCTTTATCATGAGGATCTGAGGTTTTTGAACTGGAAGGTGACTTGTATAAGATACAATACAATACATCATCATCATATAATTTTCATGATCTAGCTAAGGCGGGCATTCCCATGCTCAGCTTTATAAATTCATTTCATGTACATAGAACAGATATTCGTCTACAGTTGCAGACTGGTGATTCTTCATATGTAGAGTCATCATCCTTGGCTTAGATGACTGTCTATGCAACTTATGTGTACATTTGATGTCTTTATATCCCTGAATATATCACAGCCCGGATGGATGAAACTAGATCCGGGGTCTTCAAAACTCGTTCAATCTTTGCCTGATGTACAAGTCAATCCACGTGAAGAAATGTTCTGAAGTCGAACATGGAAAGACAACGCTTGATTACCAACGAATAATGTGATCCATTAACAGACGTGAGAGGAATCACCGATAATGATAATGAATAGGTACTACAGTACAATTCACATGATGTGAATATATGATCCGATGTCGAACACCACGCACAATATTTCAGTCGAAGGCCATTGATGTAAACCTGTCGCCGGAAGTGAGAAACTTGCCATTGAGGCATGCAAGCTTCAAAGTACTGAAAGGGTTGTTTCTAAGTCAACTTCTTGGATAGTGAGTTGATGTCGACAAGAAGTGACCTATCGTAGGAGGGCCTTAATGTATCCCACATTATCGACACGAAACGAAGCAAATGATTTTTTGGAGGTGAAAAATAATCAATGGTACAAGGTTCAGGAATGGTCGTCACAAAAAATGGAGGGTGAAGGTATTGCAGTGGATGAGGCATTAATTGGATGATGAATTCTCGACTGAATGACTTCTCTTGAACATATCAACGACACTGAGATGGATTGGTAGTGTTAACCTCAAAAATGGATGGTGTGAAAGACCAATGGTGAAATGACCGGTGAACGGAACAACCCAACCCGACTCAATAATGGTGATGGAGTGGAAGTTTCATGTTCAAGAGCGACCTACTACCGTAAATTTCTTCAAGTTTTCTTCCCTTTTTTTCCAGTCATTGCTGATCAATACCTCTTTATTTTTGTTAAGCTTGAGGAGGATAACATATGCTTGTTCTATAATTTGCCCTTCGGGCAAACCTATTGCTATGTTTTAACGAGTCTAGCGACAATGAAACTCGTTCTTGTCTAGGTGGACAAGTTTGCCACTATTGTTTTAACGAGTTTAACGACAAAGATAACTCGGCCCTTTTCATTGTTAAGGGATTTTATCCCCTAAGGCTCTTGGGTGGAACCCTAGCAGACTGAAAGTTGTCTAAATCAAGAAACATGCACACACACAGCCATTATGCTAGAAAAAGCTATTTCTAAGGTGAGAAGGACGTACCTCAGGTCCTACGTTCGGGTAGTTCCTCAAGGGTCCAAACCCTTCTTCACGTCCCTTTCGCTCCTTTGCCCTGCAAAACCAACAATTCCAAAGAATGCAGCAATATATGGACAAAGATTTACATGAAAATCATCTTTATGTTATACAAGAAAGGAGTTAGTTATAAACCTTTAAACATCCATTCATACATGAAATTCAAACATGAACATCATTAACATAAAGAAAGAAGCATATCGGGAACAAGACGTGTTTCTTTATTACACAAATAAAATAGTACAGAAAAAGAGCAATATCACCTGAGCAACTTCTGCAGGCTCAAAGCTCAGCCTCCTTCTGGATCCATCCCGCCTCAAGCCTCTAGTAGATCACCTTCCAATACTCACTCCAAGATGTCATAACTAAGGGATGAACATCAAATCACAAGGAAACAAGGGTTTCCTGTACAAATGGGGGAAGTGCAGAAGGCACAAGGGTCTTCAGACCTGATCAGGGGGAAATGTCAGTATAATAACCTTTCTCTATATTCTCTCCTCCCTTAGGCCTTCCCTTTGGTGTCTTTTTATACCAATTCCAAAGTAGTTTTTTAGCTAGGAATTGGTTGGGAACAGTTGAGGCCACGGGCACTAATAGGTGATCAGCAAGTAAAACCCGCGATCTCCACCCGAAAATAAGGATTTTTATATTTTTTTAAGTGTTTTAATACATATACGCGGGTTGGGTATATATGAACCCACGTATACATGCGTTTAACTCAGGGCAATGTCGCGTACAGGGAATAAAACACTGTTTTTTAGATTTTGGACCAGGCCTGGAAGGAGGGGTTGCCCTAGGCCATGAGTGCAGCATCACAAACCATAATAGTGAGATTTGGAGCTATAACAGAAATGCAGTCCATATTAAGAGTGTGAGTTAATTTGAGTCAATGTGAGTTAGTTCGAGTTGACTCTATATTTGGAAAGGTTAAATTTAGTGTGAGCTTGCATGATGAAGTTAGTCTATGTGAACTTTAGTTAAGTTGCTACTTAGAAAAGATAAAAATTCCAACATGGGTTCAATTGTAATTAATCAAGTTTGTGTGAAAACCATAGCCGCAAATATGTGGATGTATGCGAGAAAGTTTAATTAATAGAATTTTATTTTGTGTAATTTGAATTTCCTCCTCTCTGCCTTTCCATCAAATTGTACACATGAAAGATATGGAGGTATTGTATTTGTCTTCTAATGTGTTGATCTCGTTTCCAGATTCTATAAGTTTTTTGAAAAATCCAAAGGTCCTAAATGTTTCGGCAAACAAGATGAAATCATAACTAGACAACAATTTGGAAAGACAATGCTGATGGGAAGTTGATGGGAGTTACATGTGGGAGTTTCAAGAGAAGTGTGAGCATGGACTCTCATGGATGTGATGATGCTAGAATGTGATTAAGTTGTGAAAAGTCTAAGGAGATAGATATATAGCTGTGTAGTTTACTATGTGATGATTACTAGGCAAAGAACAACCCATGCGCAATGTTGTTGCAGGTTTGGGCCAACTGCGACAATCTCAGGAAGAGGATGGAGCCTTCACCATGTAAACATTGAGAAGAAATCAGAGGAATGGGACATAGAGAACTTGATGGATTGTAAAAGGTAACATGGGTCTATAGAAAGCACAAATTTGAAAGGGTTCTTGATCTGGTCATGTCAAGTGGACCAAAGGCATTGCCTCATTAAGTACAACATCATTAGTGTTGGCAAGGTAAGAAGTTAATTGTTTCCTTGAAATCCTTGAGATTTGTAAAAAATACATATAGAGGGATACATATTGAATTGATTAAACTCAATATGTGGATGTATGTTTCTTAAAATTGACTACTCTAATAACTTTTGAAAAATATAAATGAAATATAAAAAATTTAAGATAACTATTAAATTAAAATACAAATGAAGACACTAAATATATGTATGATTTCAAAGGACGAAAGCATTATTTCTATCATTGCGTTAGGTATTTTTTTGTTGATATATTTAGTACTAGTTTATTTTTTAGTATGTATAGTGAGAAGTGTCGTAGTCGAAAGGAAGTTTTAGAAACATGTTTTTTATTCACAAATTATTTTTTAAATGGTGAACTATAAGGCCTAATTGGTTGGTGTAGAGAATGAAACACTGACATGGATACATCCCATATTATCTTGGTCAATCTCAGGTATTAGTGGTTCAGATATTTTCCAACTCATGCATGATGACAGTCCATTAAGTGCAACGAAGACCACGATGTGAAGGGAGGAGCATGGACACCTTTTCATGCAAAAGAAAGTTCCATTGTTCTCATTTCAGAAATCAAGATTGACTCTATGCTTCATTTTGAAGATGAGTGGTGAGTTTACAGTAGAGAGGACAAAGAGGTCCTACCTATAGTAGATAATGTTTTTGAGATTGGTCTAATGAAAATAGGTGGAATAAAGGATATTGGTTATGGGAGTATTGGAGGTTAGATGATGGTGGACAACCAAAGTTAAAAATTTTCTGTGCGCTATGGAGTAGACTCAAGACCACATGATAGTGTGTCACACATTGTAAGCAAGTCTATATAAGAAGAAAATGAAATATTGTAGAGAGACATGCATACCCCTTTATCATGCGATGTTATGCTTCTTGACCTGCAAATGATACCCAAATACAGAATATGCGAAGAAAAAATACCGATAACACAGAATATGCAAAGAAAAGATATCCAAAACACAGAATAGCGAAGACTTTATTATTCATAGAGTAATGTTCACTTGCCTCTTCGAGGGGGCAACCTCCAATAGATCAGAGCTCGATTACAAAAATAAGACACGATGCCCCTCGTAGGGAGTTACTATCCTTTATATATGACTCCTATAAGTAATACCACGGGTCAATACCGCTTATTACTAATACCGTCGGCCCATTTGCAACTAACTGTGGTTCCTTTATTAATTACGGATTACCACTTACAATTATTAATATGGGCTTTATTGACTCTTGACTAAGACGTGGTCCCATTACATAGATAAGGGGGTTAGGGTGGGACCCTAACATGCCCACCCCCTTAAGACTAACCTTGTCCTCAAGGCTGAAGCTGCAGAAACTGCTGCAGAATAGTGTCTGGCTCCCAAGTTGCATCTTCTGGAGAGGTGTCTTTCCATTTGACTAGGACTTCCTTAATCATGCGACCGCGCAGTTGCTTGACTCGTGTGTCGAGGACCTGTTCCGGTTGAAGCCAGATGGATCCTTCTTCGTCCAATTCCGGTAGACTAGTCTGAATTCTGCAATTATTCCCAATCACTTTCTTGAGGCATGAGACATGAAAAACTGGATGGATTTTTGCAGTAGGTGGCAAAGCCAACTTGTAGGCCACTTCTCCAATGCGTTGAAGTACTTGATATGGTTCGTAGAATTTGGGAGAGAGTTTCTAACACCCCTTATCTTTGAGTGATGTTTGCTTATATGGTTGGAGTCGTAAAAAGACCTGATCCCCTTCTTGAAATTGGCGCTCTGAGCGATGCTGGTCTACCTGTTGCTTCATGCGGTTCTGAGCTTGATGAAGATTCTCTCGAAGATAGGCGAGCATGGTTGAACGGTGTTGTAGGATTTGATCCACTGCTTGGAATTTTGAGCATCCTTTGAGATATGAAGTAGGTGAAGGCGGGAGTTGACCATATACTGCTTCATAGGGAGTCATTTTGGTGGTGGCATGATAGTTAGTGTTATACCACCATTCAGCCAGAGGTAGCCACTGTACCCAAAGGTGTTTTTTTTTCTAAAGTGAAACACCTAAGGTAGGTTTCTAGACATTTGTTGACGGCTTCGGTTTGACCATCTGTTTGCGGATGATAGGAAGTACTGAGTTTTAGTTGAGTGCCTTGTATTCTGAAGAGTTCCTACTAGAAATTGCTGGTGAAGATCAGGTCGCGGTCGGACACAATAGAAGTGGGCATGCAATGCAATTTGAAGATCTGATCCATGAAAGATTGAGCAACCAAAGTTGGTGTAAACGGGTGGGGAAGAACGCAGAAATGAGCATACTTCGACAATCGGTCCACAACCACCATGATGACTGACTTGTTCCCTAACTTTGGAAGACCTGTAATGAAATCCATAGAAACTTCGGTCCAAATGGATGCCGGAATGGGCAATGGTTGTAAGGTGCCTAGTGTGTTGACTGTTTCCCCTTTGTGGCGTTGACAGACCTCACATTCGGTTACGAATGTAAGGATGTCCTTTTTCATGCCTGTCCAGAAAAATGATCTTCTGGTGCAAGCATACGTCTTCTGAAAGCTCGAATGTCCTGCAATGGGGGATGAGTGCATCTCTGCCAAAATGCGACTTTTGAAGGTGGTTGTTGGTGATATTACGACTCTGTCCTTGTAGCGAAGAATATCATCCTGCCACGAGTAGCCTTTGGTGGGATTTGGATTGGCCTGTAATTGAGAAATGAGTTGGGAGAGCTCGGGGTGTGAAAACCATTCTCTACGAGCTTCTTCAATCCATTCTAGAATGGGGAGGGAAATAGCTAGCAGGGTACTTTCCTCCTCAAATTGGCGAGATAATGCATCTGCTACACTATTGTCTTTCCCTTTCTTGTTCATGATCTGATAATCATATCCTAGCATTTTGGCTAGCCATTTATTTTGTTGTGGGGAGGATAGGCGTTGCTCCAAAAAATATTTAAGACTGTGATGATTTGTGCGGATTTGGAAATGTCGCCCCAATAAATAAGGTCGCCAGGTGTAAACTGCATGTAAGATGGCCATCATTTCCTTCTCGTATGTAGATTGGCCATGATTCTTCCCACTGAGTTACTGGCTTGTGAAGGCCAACGGTCGCCCTTCCTGCATTAAAACTGCCCCAATACCTGTTCCGGAAGCATCACATTCAATGACAAAATATTTGGTGAAGTCAGGGAGTGCTAAAACTGGAGTGGAACACATGGCGTTTTTTAGAGCTGTAAAGGCCTGTTGTGCTTCCTCATTCCAGAAGAAAGAATTTTTCTTTAGGAGTTGGGTGAGGGGCTTCGCTATGCAACCATAGTTGCAGACAAATTTATGATAATAGCCTGTGAGACCCAAAAATCCGCATAAGCTCTTCAAGGTCTTAGGTTGAGGCCATTCCTGCATTGCTTGGATCTTTTTGGGG
>APFE031734847.1:0-13141 GCA_000404065.3 Pinus taeda | reverse complement strand
AATATTATATGGTCAATTATTTTTCATTTCACAATCAAATCTATATACATTACTTCAACTAGTAAAAACCGCATATGTATGCAACTGTAGTTAAGGAAACTAGCGTATAACCAACAAACTTGTAATTTAAATTATTCCTCAGATATTGATCATTAATTTGTGCATCAAACCATATAAACAGTAACCAGGAACAGTAAAACAGAACAATCAGTCACACATAAGAACACAAGATATATGGTGGAAACCCAATGTGGGTGAAAACCACCTCCTGCAATTTGTCTCTATCTTCTTTTAATTAGAAACTTATTTTTACAATGTATCTCTACTGTTGTAGTCTTATACCAGTACGCAAGCTGCTACCTGCAAAAGGCTACAACCTTTTCTCATTCTCCAGTTTCTCCTCGAAGGGAGCTACAACCCCCTTAGCTCTTATACTAGCTGAGGTACTAGTACTTAGGTGTTGACCTACAGAAGGCTACAACCTTCTCTTTTATTCAAGCGTTAAGATCTTGACCCATCAATAGAACTTATCAACCTTTTAGCTCTCAGGTTCTTCCTTGGTTCAGATCCAGCAATGCACCATAACCCAAATCTATATCTTTCTCTTCATAGATATTGAATACTTTTGTCAATGCGTTTGCCTAATGATCTCCTTCCCCTTTTATAGTCTTAAGCCTTACTTAATACCATGATCCAAAACAATTTAGAATGAATATGTGTTTGCTTAATGATCTCCTTCCCCTTTTATAGTCTTAATCCTTACTTAATACCATGATCCAAAACAATTTAGAATGAATACTAGGGACCCAATACCTAGGTTCAACACTTTGGACGCAATACCAAGGTCCAAAACCATAGGTCCAAATATAACGAACTAAATACCATGGACCAAAAATAGGTTTTCCCACATATACGAGGTTTTCTTTGCATGAAAGTGCATGCATAGGTATACACACCTTTTGATTGCCTAACCTACGTGTACATGTGACTTGGTAAAGAGGAACCTGTGTATATCTCTTTTTCTTTAATTCTGATAGCATGAACTAAGATTTTCCATCTGAGTGAGTTGCCATCAAGGACAACACCTGTGTCATAGCACCAAACCTTTTGTCATAATGCCACCAATCTCCCCCTTTCGACTTGATGGCAACCCCAATACACTCAAAGTAATTCTCCCCCTTTGTCATCAAGGGCAAAGTGGTTATACTCCCCTTGAGTACATGCTGAAATCTCTATTTTGCAGTGCTGTCCATGCTCCCCCTGACTGTAGGCAAGGTCTGCAAGAAGATGTTCTACAAAAGATACATGACTTTATACATCATAAATGACCTTCTTGTCACTAGAGACTCATACGTACATCCATCTCCCAACCAAGTGGGGATATAACAATATTGACTCATCCACCCAACCAAGTGGGGATACATCAAAAGTTTACATAAGAACATTACATCATCCATCCCAGGCATAGTGGGGAAACCAAAATAGGTCGTTACGTGACCTTAATTAGAAAAGAAATACATGACATAGAGACAAAATATCTACAACAAGACCATGATAGTTACCAACAACTATCATCAGTAGCATCTGTCAATCATCATTCAGACCAGCAACCATGTTCTCCCTCTATACTTGTTCCACCTGAAGCTAAAAACAACTGCGAAATTGAACCAAGAATTTCTAAGATAATGCCAACAATGCATTATTAAAAGTATACATGATCCCCCTAAACCTGTGCCAGATGGTCTCTGTCAAACCCATATCAGACTCTTCTCACCTGAGTTTGACCCACTGATTTCCTTCAAACTAAAATATACGCGACTGTATCCATAGAAACCAGCATATGTACGCGGATACTCCTCATGAAACTCGCGTAGAACCACTTTTCTTTGAAACAGATAATTTCAACAGCAAGATGCTGCATCAACTACCCCTAGCTTCTATTTGAGGTATTCAAATGTCTCCTTGAGCAGTGGTTTGGTGAGTATATCAGCAACTTGTTCTTTGGAGGGGACATACTCCGATTTGACCTTTTGTTAAAGCACTTGTTCCCAGAGAAAATGATATTTGATAGGTATGTGCTTGGTCTTCGAATGCATGACTGGATTCTTTGAAATAATAATTGCACTTGTATTATCACAAAAAATGGAGATAGGTGGAGTACAAGTGATTTGAATGTCTTGCAATGTTTGCATCATCCAAAAGAGTTTTGTGCAACAAGATGCAGTAGCTACATATTTTTCTTCAGCTGTAGATAATGAAATTGAACGTTGTTTCTTGCTAAACCAGGATACTAATCTAGAACCCATGAAGAATGCACCACCACTAGTGCTTTTCTTGTCATCCACGCTTCCTGCCCAATCTGCATTAGTATATGCATGAAGTGTGAGACCTGTACCTCTAGGATACCGTAAGCCATAGTTTTGAGTTCCTTGAAGATACTTGAAAATTTTCTTAATTGCTTGAAGATGAGTTTCCTTTGGATTTGCATGAAACCTTCCAACTATTCCCATTGCATGCATAATTTCTGGTCGAGTACCTATTAGATAGAGCAGACTACCAATCATGGATCTATATGTTGGTTGATGAACTGCTATTGATTCATCATTTTCGTTGAGGCTCCATCCTGTTACCATAGGGGTACATACTGGTTTTGAATTCTCCATCCCATATTTCTTCAAGATCTGCTTGAGATACTTGGTTTGTGATAGAAAAATATCGTCTTTGTTTTGTTTGACTTGTAAACCAAGAAAATATGTGAGCTTAGCGAGAAGGGACATTTCAAATTCTTTTTGCATCACTAAGGCAAAGTTTTGACTCATGTCTTCTTCATTGTTACCAAAGATGATATCATCAACATACACAACAAGTATTAGCAACTTATCATTGTCAATTTTTATATATCGATTGCTATCTGTTGATCCTTTTGTAAAACCTTGTTGATGGAGATACTTATCCAAACGATAATACCAAGCCCTTGGAGCCTGTTTAAGGCCATAGAGAGCCTTTTTGAGTTTGCATACAAGTTTTGGATCATTTCCAAGGATAAATCCATCTGGTTTCTCAATATACACTTCTTCATCCAAGTATCCATTTAGAAAGGCAGATTTCACGTCCATTTGAAACACTTTGAACTTATAAAAGCTAGAAAGAGCAAGGACCATTCTTATGGCCTCATGTCTAGCAACTGGTGCAAAAGTTTCTTCAAAGTATATACCTTCTTATTGCGCATACCCTTTACAAACAAGTCTGGCCTTGTTTCTAATAACATCTCCATTTTCATTCAGCTTGTTTTTGAATATCCATTTTGTCCCTATGACATTCTTATCGTTTGGTCTAGGGACCAACTCCCAAGTGTTATTCCTTTCAATATGCTCTAGTTCTTCATTCATGGCCTTGACCCAGCATTCATCTTTGCATGCCTCACTTACATTTTGTGGTTCAGTGGAGGAGAGCAATGCTAGATAGCTTGAAGCTTCTGAAATGGTTCTTCTTGTTTGTACACCTGCCTCTTTCTGCCCCAAAATTTGAGTTTCTAGATGATTCTTCTAAATGTACCTGGATGGAGTCTTTTCTTCTATCCTTATCTATTGTTTTGGTGCCTCATGAGTTTCTTCTTCATCATAAGTTTGACTTGATGTTGAAGGATAGTCCTCATCATCTTCAAAATCTTCAGATTTTACCTACCTAGGAATGTTTCCTTCTTCATCAACCACTACATCAATACTTTCAACAATTTTTCCAAGTCTTTTATTATAACACTTATATGCTTTGTTGTGGGGAGAGTAACTAAGGAGAATGCCTTCATCTGCTCTAGGTGCAAACTTGCCAAGGTTTTCATCAGTCCTTTTGATGTAGAATTTGCTTCCAAAAATTTTGAAGTATTTTACTGTGGGAATCTTACCATACCAAAGTTCATGAGGAGTTTGAGTGTTGTTTACCCGGATGTTTGCCTTATTGAGAATAGTAAGTGCAGCAAATGTAGCTTCACCCCAGAAGTTTGCGAGAGTTCCAGACTCATCAAGCATAGCACGAGCCATTTGTTGAACCGTTCTGTTCATCCTTTCCACTACTCCATTTTGCTGAGAAGTCCTTGTAGTAGAGAATTCCCTTCTTATTCCATGTTCTTCACAAAAATCGAAAAATTCATTCGATGTAAATTCCCCTCCTCGATCAGATTTGAGGCATTTGATTTTTCGATCTGATTCATTTTCAACCAAGGCTTTGAATGCTTTGAAATTTTCAAAAGCTTCATCTTTATGCTTTAGAAGTCCTATCCAACACATCCTGGAAAAGTCATCAATGAACAATATAAAATCTTCTTCTCCTCGAGGTGATCTTTTCCTAGATGGACCACATATAGCAATATGGACAACTTCAAGTGGCATGCTAGCCGATCCTTCCTTCTTAGGGAAATTAGTTCGGGTTTGCTTACCAAACTGACATGATTTGCATATTGTATTTTTTGGAATTTTGATGTTAGGGAGATCACGAATTGCTTGATATTTGCATGCTTTCCTTATCTGAGAAAAGTTTAGATGCCCCAATCTTCTGTGCGATAGCCAGTGTTCATCATTCTTGCTTAGATAGCATTGTTGTTGTCCTCCCTTGAGTATGTATAAATTATTGGGATTTCTTATTCCTTTGATCATTGTTTCTCTTGTATCAAGCTCACGAACAATACATCCATTTTATTGAAATATTACTTCATTTCCTTGATCACGCATTTGACTGACACTCAATAGATTATGCTTTAGGCCATCAACATACATAACATTTCTAGCTTTGACCTTTTCTTTCAAAAGAAGAGAGCCTTTACCTTTTATGAGTGCAGGGGTATCATTTCCAAATGAGACCTTCCTTTATTTTTCTAAGACACTATGTGATTGAAGTTTTTCTTTATCACCTGTCATATGTTTCGAGCATCCACTGTCGATGTACCACTGATTTTCCTGTCTTTCAACATATAAGGCTATCCCACATCTTTCTGGTTGCGGTTCTTTCTTTCTCCATATTTTGGGACTCAATGGAGCTTGCTCCTTCTGAGTTGTTTGCCGAAACCTACTCCTGCATTCAGAATATTCATGACCAAAGTTGTTACAAATAGAACATTCTATTTCATTCTCAAGAGCAGAAAAGTTATTGTAGGTCCTTTTCATGATCCCAGTCATACTCTTTTGTTTTTTATTGTAGGCAACACATTGAGCAGCTTTGTGACCAAAGTTATGACAAGAGAAACATTGGCCATTGAAGAAATTCCTGCGATTATCAAACCTACTGACCAAATGATTGTAGTTTCCTTTGACATCCATTCTTGAGGCAAATTGAGAATGATTTACCTATGGTTGGTTGTAGCTTCTGTTCATCCTTGAAGTAGATTTCCCCCTATTTACTGGGTAATCTATGTTCATTCTTGAAGTAAATTGTCATTGATTTACCTGGTGATCTACATTATGCTTTTTCTGTCACTTGTCAACCTCTTCACTTCTCCTTGCTACATCAAAATAGCTTTTGGAGGTGGATGGCTTTTGTGCTTGCGTCTATGCTTGAGATGCTTCTTTAGTATATCCAAGACCTGTCTTGATTAGAGGAGAATACTGCACTTTGATAATATCATCTAAAGTTTTAGATCCTTTAACAAATTTAAGATTAAGTTTTAGATCCCACAATTTCACATTCTAACTTTTCATTGTGTTTTTCTCTTTCAGCAAGTTGGAATGTCAAAGTATCAATAATCATATGCTTTTCTTCTAAACAAATTTTAAGTTTAGAAATTTTTTCATAAAGACCTTCTTCATCTATAGCATCCAAGAAATCATCATCTTCAAAGGCCATCAAAAGTCTATAATCATTACATTGTTCATCTTCATCATTATTTGAAAAGCCATCACTGTCTTCATGTGTATAATAGCTCTTCTTACTTACATTCTGTTTTATGTTCCATCTAATTGGTTCCTTACCTTTGTCAAGCTTATCTTTATCAGGACACTTGGCAGCATAATGACCGACTCTTCCACAAGCAAAGCATTTGAAAGGTAGCTTACCTCTGAATCTTCCAGTACCCCATTGAAGGTTCTTGACAAAGTTTGATTTTTCCTCTCCTTCCGACATATTTCCTGACTCATTGTAATCTCCTTTTCCCGAGGCTTTGAATACGGCTTCTCTCCTATCTGATGGTCCCCCTTTTCTCATTTCATAAGCAATTAGGATTCCATGCAAATGTGACATGGTAATGCTCTGTAGATTCTACTTTTCTTCTATGGTAGAAACTTTTGAATCAAACTTAGAAGACAAAGATCTTAGAACCTTTTCAACCAAAGCAACTTCTTTCATTTCTTCACCCAAGTTTTTCATACAATTAACAATCTCATCTATACGTAAGAAATAGTTAGCCACACTTTCATCATTGTGCATTCTGTGATTTTCATACTGAATTCTGCCAGTTTGTAGTTTTGCCCGTTTTACCTCATCATCTCCTTCATAGCTTAGAATGATCTTGTCCCATATTTCTTTTGAGGTTTTGAGCTGCATAACCTTGATGAATTCTGATTGAGATAGACTCCCTAATAGAGTATTGACAGCCTTTGCATTTATTTCATACTGCTTCTTACCAGCCGTATCTATAGGAGTTGCTGATGGAAATGTGTAGCTTGTTTCCACAATATCCCAAATTTTTGTACCAAGATATTGAAGATAGGATGTGATTCTTACCTTCCAATAGATGAAGTTGCTCCCATCAAAAATTGGTGGCCTGATCGATGCTTCTTTTTCGTACTTGGTCATGATGATAGATGTTCCTTGAAGTGATCAAGCTTCTCCGGAAGGACCTGCTCTAATACCAATTGTTGAAAATAACACTGAGAGGGGGGGTGAATCAGTATTATTTGGTCAATTATTTTTCATTTCACAATCAAATTTGTATACACTACTTCAACTAGTAAGAATCGCGTATGTACGCAACTGCAGTTAAGGAAACTAGCATATAACCAACAGACTTTTAATTTAAATTATTCTTCAGATATTGATCATTAATCTGTGCATCAAACCATATAAACAACAACCAGGAATAGTAAAAAAAAACAAGCAGTCACACATAAGAACACAAGATATAAGGTGGAAACCCAATGTGGGTGAAAACCACCTACTGCAATTCGTCTCTATCTTCTATTAATTAGAAACTTCTTTTTACAATGTCTCTGTACTGGTGCAATATTATACCACTACGCAGACTGCTACCTGCAGAAGGCTACAACCTTCTCTCGTTCTCCATTTTCTCCTGGAAGGGAGCTACAACCCCCTTAGCTCTTGTACTAGCTGAGGTACTAGTATGTAGGTGTTGTCCTACAAAAGCCTACAACCTTCTCTTTTCTTCCAGGGACCACGTTTCATAAATTCTCAGACTAGATCCATGAATAACATTAATCAAACATAAAGTATATTAGCATCAACCAATCTCCTTTATACAAACGAATACTGAATCAACCAATCACTTCTTAGAATGTTGTAACCTGAACACAGTAACAATGACCAGAAACCAATCCTAAACCCAGAACACTGTAGTAATAAACCAAAGCAGCTAAAACATATTTCATGAGAAGTACGCTACTTCAAAATGTAGAAACCTACGTACATACGCTTCTATATTAAGGACAACCAGCGTATACGTTGTCTTAACTCACTGAACTGGCGTGTATACGCGCTTCTAGAGTGCCGAACCTGCATACAAATCTATAAAAGATAATTTCCCCTTTTCACTTATTCAGACATCAGTTATACCCAGATTATCAGATTTATAGATCTAATCATGCGCCAAATATAACAGATCAAAAATCACACAATGATACTACTATTCAAGCCTTAAGGCCTTGACCCATCGATAGAACTTATCCACCTTTTAGCTCTCAGGTTCTTCCTTGGTTTAAGATCCAACAATGCACCATAACCAAAATCTAGATCTTCCTCTTCATAAGATATTCAATACTTTTGTCAACGCCTTTGCCTAATGATCTCCTTCCCCTTTTATAGTCTTAGGCCTTACTCAATACCATGATCCAAAACCATTTAGAACCAATACTAGGGACCCAATACCTGGGTTCAACGCTTTGGATGCAATACCAAGGTCCAAAACCATAGGTCCAAATATAACGGACTAAATACCATGGACCAAAAATAAGTTTTCCCACATATATGCACTTTTCTTTGCATGAAAGTGCGTGCATACGTATACGCACCTTTTGATTACCTAACCCGCATGTACACATGACTTGGTTAAGAGGAACTTGCATAGATCTCTTTTTCTTTCATTCTGAGAGCCTGAACTAAGATCTTCCATCTAAGTGAGTTGCCATCAAGGACAACACCTGTGTCATAGCACCAAACCTTCTGTCATAATGCCAACATTTAACTATTCAATATTTTGTTGAAGTTCCCTTTTTTGAGTATCCTAGCTTTTCAGATTAGATTCCTCTTGAATATTTAAGTCATTAAAAATATTTTGAAGCTATGCAAGTTGTGGTTGCCACTGTTGAGTGATTATTTGTTTCTCATTCTCTAAACCTTATTCTGGCTGCATAATTCTTTCATATTTCTCCCTTAAGAGATGTTGTATTTCATAGGCTTTATCAATAGTACCACTGACATCTACTCCTACAAATTGCGAGAGCCTCCAGAGATTCTCAGAAAGGAGTAGCTTGAGCATCTTTCCAAATTACTTCAAAAGAAGAATTACTAGGGACTAAGTTCTAGGTTTGCTCAATTTTCCTTCTTTTTCTCTGTCTGCTAACTAGAACTCTATGTTTTGGACTATAAAAGACGTGAAGAGGAGGAATTACTTTAATTTTCAAAATGAACTCAAAGATCGGAAATAGGGGGATGCCTTCTAAATCATCAGTGTCCAAAGATTTATCAAAAGCCACAGTTGTAAGTGAGGTCTTCCCTATTTTAAAGGGTTTATGTAATCTTCTTCTGTAATGGAGTCTTCAGACTTTTAGGATCTTTTTCTTTTGTGAACTGTTCTCATATTGCATCCACATTTTTTTCTATCAGAGTTTCTTCTACTTGAGAAGAAGAGTAAGTACCTATATATTTTATCTGAGGTACATTATGGACATGTGTTGTAATAACCAAGACTTTGTCATGTTCTGTATTTTGTTGATGGAGCTTCAATACATCCATAAGAATGTTAGCTATCCTTCTATTTCTATACTAATTAAAGTGAGTCAATTCCTTAGGAATTAATTTTTCTATTTCTTGTTTCTCAACCTTTGCATAGATATAAGATTATTCAAATAAACCATCAAACTTGTTTGGCTCATGCAAGAATTTCTTAATTTTTGCTTGTGTAGTGACATCTTCGTAGTATCATTAGGATCATATTTTCTATTGGGAATAGTTGGGAAATTTAAACATTGGACTTCTTCAATCTCAAGGCTAGCATGCTTGAAATTATCAAAGGCATATATAACACATTGAATAGGAATGTAGGCAACATTGTCTTTTTAGCATATTTCAAAAACTTTGAAAGGCCATTTCCTATAGTTTAGTAGACTATACCTCGGTCTAAGAGTTTGTTGGGAACATAAAGGGGAAACACATGAGAGTTTGCAAGAATTTTGAATATCCATATATAAGTGAAGGATTCTTCTCCAAACCATCTTCTAATTGATAGTAAATCATTTTTGGCTTCAAGTGAATGTCTAGGAGCCTTCTCATCAAAGACACTTTGGTGCGTGGGCAGCGTAACTCCATGGAAAACTTAATAGAAATTTGGTTGGAATTTAGATTCCCATAGTATTTCATGATAAACATGGATAGGTGTAGGGTACTCTATGGTCCGTTTCCATCCCATAGATGTAAAATCAGAGCTAAAACACATGGCATCCATTAGATACGCATTGATATAGAAAGGGGGAACAATGTTTTGAGAAAAACTGCATCTTTGTTGTATAATTTAGGCTTTGCATGACTATGATATCAGACAATATATTTCCCCAATCCATAATATGTCCATCTGAGGCAACACCAATTAGTGGTATGCACTGGTATGAGAATTGTTGGGTATTAGGGTAACTATAGATTCTACACATCATAGCAGCTATATAACATAATGGTCCAATAAGGGAAGAAATATCATGCGTACCATTCATGTCATGTTTTTTTTAATTGTGATTTATTCTCCATTCTCTTATGAGCTCTGACTGATCCTCATATTCACTCATGAATTTCTATACAAATTTCTTGTCGTATTTCTTCTAGGGCCATGGTAGCTGATAAATGTTTCTTAAATCATTACTAGTAAATGACCCAAAAACTCTTTGTTTTTGAGTTAGAAACAATCTCTTTGAAATATTCACATTATCAATGACCCATTTAACCATATTTGTATAAGGAAAGATCTTTGGTCGGGCTCCAATTCTGTGCAAGAAAGAATTGGTGACATCACTCTAGGTAGACATAGAGAATGAGGTAGAATCATCGGTCGTCACTTTTATTTCTGTTACCTTGGGTTTTTCATCCTTAAAAATATTGTACATAGATTCCCATGAGGAGGTTTTGGTGTCTGGAGTGTAGGTTGTATCAAAAAATACCACAGGCATTTCAATAGTCTTAGGTGGAGGAGGAAGCAACTTTTGTTGAAATGTGGACTTCTTCTTAGCTTTAGCTTCCTGAGACATTTCAATTGAGATTTTCTTATCAGGGCTGACCTATAAAGGGAAAACATAGGAATAAGTGGAAACATTCTTGACCAAGGAATTCCTTAGAGAGAATAACCAATTTTATATCAATTCATCTCTTTACGAGAAAAATCTAGTGACATCAATCAGAAATAATCAAATTTGTTTAGAACTTCAAGATCATAAATTCATTACATTTGGCCATTAAATGATAAATGTGGGTTCACATGGGTGTTTTTACATGTTAGCATATCAGAGGATTATATCAAAGAAATCTTATGGCTGTATCTTTGAAACGTGTGATATTTTTACCTTCTAATAGGCTTTTATTATAAAACAATGTAACAACTAAAAATATTACAGGGGAGGGACATCAAAGGTCTTGTATTAGAAATTTGAAATAGAGGGTTGAAAAGAGTGACAACTAATAGTAATTTCTTTATTTGGAAGTTTAGATACGGATAGGAGGAGTTTATCGAAGGATCAGAGGAATGGGAAGATCAGAGATCGGCGATATGAGGATATTGGAGTATCAGAGATGTAATATATCGAAGGATATGAAAAAAGAGATATCAGAGGATTGGAGGATTGGGATATCAGAGTATTTCAAGTGGTACTTATATGAAAAGTTCCATAGCAATCCTATGGGATCAAGCCTTTTATTACTATAGTCATAAAGAAACGCTTTATAACTTTAGGCTTAGAATATTTGAAAACTTTAATCATGGAGGGATTTATCACAACTTATCCTATGGGACATGTTACAACATTTGAAATATTCTGATAAGATTCTTCCGGTAATGAATTTAAAACAAAAATGGGTAGCTTAATATTGAATATGTGTTATGATCCTAGGCTCCAATATGAAAGCTCTGATAAGGGAATTATTTAATTTAGTCATCTTTTTGGTGACAAAAAATAAAGTTGTCTTATTTTATTAAAACTATGGGATTTTATCTAAATTCAAAAGGGTCCCTATTATTTATTACTTCTACTATTAACACTAATGGGCAGGTTGTTGAGTTGTAAAACAATTGGTGACATACTCGGAGTAGCAGTTATCTCTGTAAACATAAATTAAATTTTAACTATTAAAGAAAATACTTAGAAAGGTAAAAATAATTGAAGTTTTAATTGGTAAACATTACTCTGAAGGAAATAATTTATTATTTTGAAAACTACTTCACAACTTGTTATTGATGAAAATCTTTATTGAATTTTTGAGTCATTTAGTCAATTATAAAGAGAAAGTTAAGAACTATAGAAGCTTAGCTTTTAAGATAGACCCTTTTATCATTGGTAGAGCCACTACTTCCAACAGGCACTCATAGCCTCGACAGGGTGAACATTTAGTCAAAATGTACCAATATCCAATCAACTTATAATAATTTTTTGAGGTATTAAGTTTTCTTTTAAAATCATTGTTTTAAAGCTTATTGGAATGCCATTGCCCTAGTTTGGTAACCTGATTATGACAATGTCATTCATAGGTTGTAATGATATTGAACAAGTTGACTCATCATGAGACCTCTTGTCTTATAGTTATGTAACCATAAGCCATTATCCTAGTTTGGTGACCACTGATGATAATGTCAATATCATTGATTTCCCATTATCATGGTAAGTCAGCTCGTGATCAATTATTTTTCAAGTTTTATATATTTTTGAATTACACTTTACAAAAAAAGATAAAAAATTAGTGGATAGGGAGGTATATTAACTCCTTAAGAGTAATGGATAACAATTGAATCCAAAAGATGTTAAAACTTCAAAATAGTATTTACTTTTTTAAAGAAAACTTTTCATGACCAATCATAGGACAACATGATTTTTTAAAGTGTCAAGTTGTGAATAATTTACAACTTAATGTATATAAATATTTCAAAGATTTGTAATGGATGAAATACTAAGATTCAATGTTAGAATTCCTTTCTAACAATTCTCCTTCAATTAGTCTCAATTCATGTAAAAGATGAGAAATCCCAATAGGAAGTTAAAAGTGCATTGCCTAATTATTTTAAGGCTAGAGACACCATTATATACATGTGACTATTTACATATTTATAGAAGGATAACTATCCTTAAGAAAAATGTTTTTTTAAAACTAGCCCATTAAAGGTAAGAGCATCCCTCTTTACCTATAAATATTGGAGGATAAAGGTTGATAGGCCTAGTTTCTCAATTATTTGGAATGGACCTAGCCATAACTTTTGGAACTTTGTGTGTTTTCCTTTTTGTTCGTGAGTTTGTCCCATTTTAGAACTAAAACGACAATTTCCAAAAAAAAAGAAATATTACTTGAACTTGCATCAAATGAAGATTCAACCAATTGTCAATGATGGAAATGAAATTCTCTAGCTTTATCCCTTTCTTCTTGTAGCTTAATAATTTAGTACATGTTATGAAACCAGCTCAAGAAAAGATAGAAAAGATAGATCAACGACTTAGAATTCAGCCTCTTCGAGGGGGCA
>APFE031734843.1:34014-72876 GCA_000404065.3 Pinus taeda | reverse complement strand
TAAAGTCATTTTTTTTTTTTTTGCTAAAAGTGTTTTGTGCAGCCAAGGGTTACCATGATAGTTTCCGCAGCTGTTTAGTAATTCTGCAGCCATTCAGCTATTTCGCAGCCCTCTGCACCTGCACAAGAAAAAAAAAAAAACACAGTCTCTGTTTAAATTCTCTTCACAGTTCAGAAGTCATCAACAATAAATGGAAAAGTCATGCAACAGCAAGAAAGCAATGCAAGGTTAGTGGAAAGAAATTAAAAGGAAATTCAAGCGTGGGCCTAAGGTATGATCTAAAATCTCAAACTTACAGTTATCTCATTCTGTAAAGTTTCCTAGGTTATGTTTTTTGTCACTAAGTGTAATGATTGCCAATTCTCCCTATCATGAAACCATACACCCACGTATTTCCTAAATCCCACAGTCCTTGATCATCACGATCTCTAACTCCACTTGTAGCCACTTCTTTCATTAAGACTGTCGTACTGAGGTGACGTAGCTGACTGTACTACGTCTCTCGGTGGCATGATCCCGCAACCAAATGGAAACCTATGCCGGAACTCAAGGACCTAGCCGTTTCTATTCATAGCCGTTACTACCCTTGCATTCATACCATTTCATACATGCCGTCTCCATTCCTACGCTCATTTCATCCATGCTGTGCTCACTACGATTGCCTTCATTAACCATACTCTGTTCTACCTGCTAATTGAAGAACCGTAATCCTCTGTAAGGCCGCAAGTCCACTGTGAATCTTCTGTGAAGGCCATTGCTGAAGCCGTATCACCTCCCTTTCTACGTGTTCTAAGAACAAGCCGTGAATTCTGAGTTTACAGTTGAAACCAGAACCGTGAATTCTCTGAGTTTACTATTGAAACCAGAGCCGTGAATTTTTTTTTTTAGTTAAAAAGCCACTGTTGAAACCGTGTTGGGACAAGCCATAGAACCAATGAGAAAACTATTAAGGGCAGAACCAGAGGGTTCAAAATTCCTAGAAGGTTATCCTCAGGTGAAAGAGGCATTGCAAAAAGCCAACTGGCTACAATGCATTCAAAAATTCGAGGGTACCACAAAGAGGTCACCAAGGCCTTTGCACGGTCGTTCAGAGATAAAGATAATCAGGTGGAGGTGGGAGATTTAAAATTCACAATCACGGAGGCCAGCATAGCTCAAGCCACATCACTCCCACAGATTGGAGAAAGATGGTTCAAGAACCGGTTAGTTCAAGGACAACAGTGGAAACAAATTTTGAAAAACCCAGGTATGGATACCAGTATCTTCACAAAAAGAATTCCTGTCTCTTATGTCAAGGATGAATGGACCACTTTGCTGTTATTAGTACAAAAATTTTTGACTTGTGAGGGAAGGTTTGGGGTCTTATATATTTACCATGCTAAAATCATGATGCATTTTTTAGGGGAAGATATCAATCTCCCATACTTCCTACCCTCAAGTCTTAAGAAAATGTGTTCAATTGCCCAAAGAAACCCAGGAAATATTGAGTCACACCTCTATCATCATGGTCTTGTCAAATGTTAGTGAGAAGCAGTTAACAGCAAACCAAAGAACCCCTGGACAAATTTTTGTCAGAAATCATTTTGAAGAGGTAGAGAAACCTCTGTACCCAAAAAGAGTCGAAAGACAAGAAGAAAAGAAGTTACCCCTGAAACCCGCAAGAACAAAATTGCAGAAGAAACAGATATGCAAAATTCTGAGGCAAGAAATTGGCCTGAAATCTACTGTAGACATTGACCAAGAAGCTCAAAGGGAATCAATCGCAGAAACCCTTGCATGACCTTGCCAAAGCGGTTGCTCAAAGAGAAAAGGGAGTAGTAAGAAGCAAGAGAAAAACAAAGGAAAAGCCATAATTCAAGAAACTCTTCTTACTCCTACAAACTCTAGTGATGAAGACACTCAGCCTTTAGCCCAAAGAATGGCCAAACTTCATAAAACTGCCCTTCCTACAAAGGTGGAAAAACAAAAACAGAGCACTTCCACTGTAAGAAGAAGCAGCAGATTAAAAGGTAAAATGAAGACCATAAAAGGGCCATCCTTTATTGACTTAAGCTCACATGGAAAGGATGCTACAATTCCTTCACACACTGAGTCTGTTAGGACTAGTCCTCCACGTGAGGAAAGTCCGTTTGAGCATGAATTTGAAGTTGAAGTTGAGCACGAAGTTGAAGTTGAACATGAAATTGAAGATGAGCATGAACTTGAAGTTGAGCATGAACCAAGCCCAAGAAAGTCACCAGAGGTTGACCCAGACCAACAAAAGGTTTATAATTATTTGGAAACATTGGAGCAAACAGCTGCTAGCCCAAGCAATGTTCAACCTTTGGAGCAGCAAATTCACTCATTAAAACAGGAAATTTTTGAAATTGAAGTTCTAAATCGCCATATTATACAAGAGAATGAAAAATTAAAAGAAAGGAGCAATGTGGACAAGATGGTCCACGATAATACAATGCTGCATATGGGACTGTTGCAAAAAGAAAACAAAAAGTTGAGGAAGAAATGCAGGAGGCTAGACAGGGATTTGGTTAACCTAAGTTTCAGATGTTTAATGAAAAGGCCAAGAGTTGATATATCCACACAGAGGAAGAAGAGGAGACTAGATGTCTTGGCAGAGGCATCACAGCAGGTTGAGTAAGCAGTTTTTTTGCATGAGGACATGCAATGCCCTCGTAGTGGGGGTATGTAGAGCCTCTAACCTACACCTCATCATCTACTATTATCTACTGTTTTTCATCACCTATCTCTCTCTTTCACCTCATTTTCCCTGTAAAACCGCCCATATCATTACATTAGATGTCATTAAGCATGATCAAGTGAGCTTTGCTAATGTGTGACTGTTTTGTTTACATTTTGACATATTTACAGGCATTCCGTAGCTCTCTGCCGATTCCGCAGCTATCTGATGATTCCGCATCCATCTGGAGATTCCGCAGCCTTTTCGTTGTTCTCAAGGTTCCACGTGCCATTTTGCCAAACGAGCCACATGGGTACTTAGGTATCAAGGTGCTCGAGGTTCCTGTGCCATTTGTTCAATTATCCACGTCATCCATACCTCCGGTCAAATAGGGGCAAGATCCGGTCAACGAAGGCAGCTAACGGTGATGCGTGAGCTGTTTGGTCACGTCAGCTCAGACGGTGGCTTGCCCGTGTTTTGCAGGACGTGGGAAACATAATCTAAGTTTGGATTTAATCCCCATGACGACCAGGACCTCCATCTCACCCACGCAGGCTCATGACGTGTTTATTTAGTTTTAATTGCACATGACAGTTTGTTATTTTCCGTTTCTAGTAGCACGCATAGGCTATTCTTCAGATGCCTATAAATACCTGTGTCTGCGTACGCTTAAGAAGGCTTTTTATTTGCTGTATGTTTGTGAACTTGTTATAATTTTTGAGCGTTTCTAAAACTCTGTTTTTATAGTGCTGTTCTAGCACTCTTTACTGTGAATTTCTGCATATGGAGTAATAGAACCAGTGCTGTTTTGGAGCTTTCAACACTTTGAGTTTTCATGGGTTATGTGAATGGAGGGCCCCTGTTCATACTAGCCTTGTATAGTATTTTCATGTTCAGCATTCTCTTTTCTTGATTTATGTACAACATAATTTACTTCACTTTAATTCATTTTGGATCCTTTCTTTAAGCTGATCAGCATTGCTTTTTTTGCAGGTTTTGACCCGGGATTATTTGTGTGTTCATGTGTTCGCTTTGCATCTAGTGGTAGTTTCAGTTGACAAATTTAAAGCTGGTGCTCCTTATTTTATTTCCATAACTAGTTTTTAGTTTTAATTTTCAAAACTGTCTGCTAATATATGTATGGTCTCTTACTATAAATTGTTTATCTTTTTAGAGATCAGAATACTAATCACTTGTAGCTGGCTTTGAGTGCTTTCTAGACTAATCCTTAGCTACTCTCTAATCGTGCTTTACACAGTACTATGTGATATAGGCAGAGAGTCAGAAAGATCAAAATAATACCACTAGTCTTTAAAGTAGATTTTCTCATTTTTATCAGTTATTGGACTTACTTTTAGCTACTTCTTAATCGTGTCTTACACAGTACTATGTGTTAGAGGCAGAGAGTTAGAAGAGAAAAACTTTATCACTGTCTTTTAAGTGATTTTCTTATTTGCGCAGCATGAATGGTTGCTAATGCCATTAGAGAGTGGTTCTTTGCTTTCAGTTATTTTAATTCATTTCTCAAAGTAATCCTTTCTCAGCAATTAGTTAGGAATCACTAATCACACACCCTCATCATTTAGAATTCACTCCACACACACCATCACTCATTTGTTTATAAATACATCACTTCATCTTAGGAAGATAAACTAATCACCAACAACACCCCCAAATGACAAAAAGCTTTAAGAGGTTGCTTAAGTACATATAATACACCTTCACTTCATCAGCTTACGAGCCCCGGGTTGACAATTAATGATATCAATTTAGGAATACTAAATTGACCAAACAAGAACTTTTAGAAAATTTGTTTTATGTTAAGACCCATTTTTCCTTGCAAAGCGTCAGAACGATCCTTGTTTGTTTTTGGAGAAGAGGAAATTGACTGCTTCATCCATTTTTAGATCATCCACCGTCCATCACATCATCTTTAAGAGACACTTCTAAGGTTCAAGTAGTGGAAGATCACGTCGAGCATCAACAATAAGTTCTCCAACTCTTAAAGGATAACCCGACTCTGGCACAAAATCGAATGAAACAACAGGCATATCAACATCACAGCGAAAGAAGTTTTGACATAAGTGATTGGGTATTTCTTTGGCTACAACCATACAAACAAATGTCCCTCAAGCAAGCTAAGAAGGATAATAAATTATCACCAAAGTACTATGGTCCTTACAAGCTGTTGCAAAAGATTGGCACTATGGCATACAAATTAGAGCTGCTTACATCTTCCCAAATACACCCAGTTTTCCATGTTTCATGCTAAAGAAGGTTATAGGTGACAAGCTCTTAGTTCAAACAATATTGCTAGAACTTGACGAGGAAGGAAAAATCATATTGGAGTTGGAAGCGGTTACAGAAACAAGAACTTGACAGCTATGAAGTCGATCAATTTCAAAGTATCTCATTAAGTGGAAGAACTTACCCGCTAAAGATTCCACATGGGAGGATGATAATTTTATACAAAAGCATCCAAAACTACTCAAGCATTGAGGGTAACTCTTTTTTGAAGGAGAGGGGCATGTTAGGTCCCTATAATACTAGTGTAGTCCCATATTGTTATTGTTGTGCCCCATAAAAGCCCACTATTGTTATTGTTTTGACCTTACATTATTGTTATTATATATTGTGACCCTTTAGACTCCTATATACACCAAGGAGGTTTTGTTATTTATATCATCAAATAATTGTTCTTTTATGTGATGTAAAAGGAGGTTACACCCTTTAGCCTTTGTAGTTATTAAACCAATCCTCAATCCAAGGGACAAATTGAAGCAATTAGTTCATAAGCATTTAAACATAATCTATGCAATAGAGTTGGTTAGATAAGAAAGCCACTATGCATTTGACTCCCAAGCATAAACACTCTCAGTAATGCATATGATCAACACGCCATTGAGCAAAACAATTCATGAACCATCCATAACGAGTAAAGGAAAATACCACCATCAAAGCACCAAAATATAACAAGGCCATTTTAGTTAGGGCCTACAAGCAAGAGGATGTTTAAAAGCATTATATTTATTAATGCACAAGTAATCCAAAGGATTCATATGTCATCATAATGGGGTTTGTCATCCAATTGAATTGAAAGCAAGCTTATAAAATTGTTAATTCACAAGTATTCACACATAAACACAATATCAATGATTGGAACACATGCATCCAAATGATTTCATAATTCTAGCATGAATGCGAAGGTGGGTTGTGTAATCATTGTTAACATTTGCATGTTAAAAAAGTACACAACCATCCATATTGATACAATGATATGAAGTAATCATTAGCATTCTAATGCCAATAATTAACGACCAAATAGAAGAAGTGAACCAATTGTCACTGATTTGATTGAAGGATGCCATTATCATGAAAGAAAGCAAGATTGAATAAGGAGTGAGTTCCGAGGTATTTAATTTTTTGATGAAAATCAATCCCTACAAGAGATAATAAGATAAGCAAGAGCACATTACCAATCAACAAGCAAGGATCATCCTAATTGTCAACCAAGAAACCCGATAAACAAAGAGACCAAAGAGTAAGGAACACCACATAAACAATCTACACGAATCAAGATGATCATAGTAATTGACAGAAACATATAGGCACTTAAAGTCCATCACGAGACAATGCTAAGATCATTGCAATTCATTTGTTAATCCTTTAACATATGCAACCATCATCCATGCACTTTAACTAATAGACTTGGATAAGAAACCGACCAAAGAGCTTGAACTAATCCTTACTACCAATTGCATCAAAGACATAAATTACAAAGACTAGCAAGTCACAATTTGTGAGGCTTAATTTTTTTCTAGGGATCTCTGGTGCTAGGACTCAGGGTTAGTCAAGGCCTCGACAATGATAAAATCATTTTTTGTTGTTGCATGTGATGGACGAAATAGGTCACAACAAGATTTTTGGCCATCAAATTCCAACCTCGAGTCCCTGCCATACTTAGACTATAAAGCACTTTCCTTTTACAAAGGTAAAAAAATGTAATTATCATATCTTTTTAAATTGATAAGTGTGAAATTACTCTTCAATGTGGTTAAGTGTAATTAATCATTTTTTATATGACCTTTTGATTTATCCTCTTTGTGTCCACTATTCATTCATCCTTTAAGATGTTAATTTGTCAGACTTGTCACTTCTCCTTCTATCATCAAACTTTCCACTATTCATTCATCTTTAAGGTGTTAATTTGCCAGACAAATTGACTTGTCACTTCTCTTTCTATCATCAAATTTTGAAAGATTCAGATCCACTAAATCATATTCTAGTCACTTTTTAGAGGTCCATCAAAAGTTTAGAGGTTCACTCTCAAAAGTTTAGAGGTCCATCAACTTAACTATATTCCACTCCCTTTCATCATTGAATAAATTATGTATAGCAAATATAATTGGAATACCCATATATCTATGCATATCAACGACATTTAATATTGACATATTTATGTATGTAGATTAATATTCCCCTTATAAATTATCAAAAACTTTATATATTTAAATAATAAATTGCAAAAAATGAAAAAATAAATTAAAATTACGCTTTGTTAAATTAAAAAATATTTATTTCAAATATTTAAATTATAAAGTGAAAAAATAAATTTAAATTACAACTTTATTAAATTAAAAAAAATTTATATATTTGACTAAATTAATAAAAAGTCAACCAGTCAACCAATACCCAATGAATAAACTTTGCCCTATAATAATTTAATATAATAATTTAATATAATAATCTAATATTTTGGTTGTGGATGAAAAGTTGGATCCAAAAAAATATATCTATTTCTATATTATTTATTTATGTAATTTTCAAACCACGTGAAGTGGGGAAAGGCCTAACTAAAGCCAATCAGAATATCAGGGAATTAACAAAAGGGTGATTTCGCTCATCACATAGAAGACTAAGAGCTCCTCTGCTCTGCAATCAGAGGTCAATAGTTCTACTCCGATCAACGCACTGAAGGGTTGGGGAAAAAGGCGCTCATGGCGAGCAGGATTTTGCAAACCCTAGCTCGCAGATCCCGCTGTTCGACGCCATGGATGTACCAGAACCGAGCTCGGATCCATGCGCCGGCTATATCTGAATCCTCGGACGCCGTGGCTCCGTCCGTCCCAGCGCCCCTCACTCATTACGACCGCTTGGCTGAAGAAACGATCCGACAGATTCGCAAGCTTAAGAACACCGATCCCCGCTTTCTCCAGTACAATAACCCAGAGCCCGTCCTCATCGACCATGGTTCGATCCTCGCGGCGCCCGAGACACGCGTGACGACACTTGCCAATGGCATGCGCGTCGCGACGGAGTCGAACCTGGCCGCCGAGACGGCCACCGTCGGCGTCTGGATTGACGCTGGGAGCCGATTCGAGAGCGATGACACGAACGGAACCGCGCATTTTCTCGAGCACATGATTTTCAAGGGGACCAAAAAACGGTCTGTTAGGGCTCTGGAGGAGGAGATCGAGAATATGGGCGGGCATTTGAATGCCTACACGTCCAGGGAGCAAACAACGTATTATGCCAAGGTTTTGAAGAAGGACGTGCCGGTGGCGCTTGATATTCTGGCGGATATTCTGCAGAATTCGTGCTTTTCGGAAGATCGGATAGCTAGAGAGCGCGATGTTATTCTTAGGGAAATGGAAGAGGTAAGTAAGGGCTATGATTCGTTATATTTATATTTATATTTTTGTTGATGTTTTGTTTGTCAAAACCATGGGTTTTATGACATTTGAAAATTGAATATATTGGTTCGAGCAGCATTCGTGGATAAGGGTTTCTTTGCGGCATTGATGGGCTTGAACCTTAAAATCAGGGTTTATATAACAAAGTTTCGTCTTTTAGACATTTTTTCCGACTTCTTTCGAAAAGAGTTCACCTGTTCAAAATAGATATTCACTAGCCCAAATTTTGTAAGGATCAAACCAATTTATGTGAAAAATTAACCAACCTTTGCCATATATGTATATAATTAAAAAATTTAGAGAATTCCAAAAGTTCGCGAACTTTCTACACTTTTATGAAAGGATGATAAAGATTGTAATTTTGTGAGTTAATGTTTGCTATTTGGCTAATATTTCACATTTTTCCAAAAAGATTTGCTGTACATTAATTATCATACCGTACGGCAGGTACTGAATAAAACATGCCAATGCAGCGGATAATTTGAAAGAGCACAAACATCGCGATACGATACAATGGTCTGATATCATCAGAGTGGATGATAAAGAAATAATTCGAAAGGACAAAAAATTGCCTCTTTCCAATGGAAGTCTAGACAAGTGGCATTGTGTCTAATTGGATTGGCATATAGACTGATATTAGTATATATTGTCACCTGGATTTTTGTTGTGGATCAAGGCTTGCATTGTTGCCTCAATTATCCTGTTTACTAGCATGGATTAGACGTGGGAAAATCATTAATTAGCCCTAAGCCTAGTTGCCTGGATTTACACACTGAAACGATCAACTGAGGACATTTTCAAAATAATGGTGTTAAAGTGTTTAAGGTTCTTCAACTATGGGTTCTAAATTTTTTTAATCTTAGTCGTGACCATCCGGCTGCTAAATAAAAACCTACATTATGGCCTAGTTTCAGGTATTGACGTGTGACTGATTATCCCATTTTCGAGATTAATGGGCCAAAAAAAATAACTTATAATATCATTTGGATTAACGACTGAACAAGAAACAACCTCAACCTGCAGTAGTAAAACATTTACAGTTTCTTTATCTACTGTGTTAAAGTTGGTTTAGTTTTCGGAATTTTGCCTTGTTTATTTAAACTAGAAAGATTCAATAAACACAACATGTAAAACGGATGTGCACACAAAATGATAACACTTGTATTCATTAATTATGGATTGCCCATTTACAACATCGATTTCTTTTGCAGAGTTGCATACCTTAATTACTAAATTTAACTACCTTCTGTTAATTACCCTATCAATGACACCTATCAAAGTTAATTCCTAATAGTTATGAGAGTCACTTATAATTTATAACTCACGTCTTTATTGCATTGCGTTATTGAAGCCTTATACCCTTAAGAAAGCCGTGTTCTTGACAGCAAATCCAGGAGAGTTAGATTTGGAAAATGATAAGGATTAGTTCTAGAAACCTTATGGATTGTGCACCAAGAATCTGCAGGGGAAAATCTGTTCCGTTAAAATGTCTTGTTAGAGCCTTGCAGAATGTTCTTGTAGAATCTGAAGAAGGAAATCGGTAAGTTAAAGAATATGGTTTTAAGAGTAATGTGTAATATTTTTTATTTATTTTTTAATAAACGAAATCTGTAAGAATCTCTGAATGAATTTTTTTTTATTTGCCTATCAGAGCTTTCTATGACATTAATATTTAGGTGAGGATTGTAAATGCCTTTACACTATAATTATTGGGAATACATGGACATGTTTTTATTTCTCCGTCATCGGGAATAACCTAGAAACATGTTAAAAAGTTTAAATGAATACTTCAAACGTGATCTCAACCAATTTAACAAAGATCAATCACTTTAACAAAGATCCCCTTTGAAGGGATTGATTGGGAATATGCTTTAATTAAAAGGTTGATCCCAAGATGGAGTTCCCCGTTGAAGGGATTGATTGGGAATATGCATTAATTAAAAGGTTGATCCCAAGATGAAGTTCCCCTCTGCCCATCTGCTTCTGTATTACTGTAAGTGGAATTATCTATAATATTATTTTTTATTTTGACTGAAATGAACAGAAATCTCAATTGTCATTTGTTCTTGGATATTTTAGGGAAGTTTTCTGGTGAACATTTTTATTTAGAAAGTGATGCATGGTTTATTTCTTGCTAAGTTGTGTATTTGCAAGTGGGGATTATTTTGGATTGGGGGCTCCTGGTTTCTACCAACAGCACAAATCACTTGTTCCTTAAACTTCCAAATACATGCATTGGACAGGGACAACTGTTCTTGGCATTTCCTTTTTTGTGCTTTTTGAAGGATCTTTGTGTGATTAGAGATGGTTATTGTCATCTTAGCTTAAATTAGAGATGTAGAGAATTGCATGAGTGATTGTTTTCTGCTTACTAGCTTCCTTATTCTTTGGAAGTATGGACCAGTGACATTACTTTCAGTTGTGTGTAGGTAGAAGGCCAAGCCGAAGAAGTAATATTTGATCATTTACATGCAACAGCATTTCAGTACAGTCCTCTGGGAAGGACTATTTTGGGGCCTGCAAAAAATATCAAGACGATCACAAAGGCCCATTTGCAGCAGTATATTTCCACTCACTATACAGGCCCGAGAATGGTAAGGATGGCCTTTTTTAAATGGTTTCATTTCATTCACCTGATTGTTTGTCTAGAATAATCTTTGTAGTCCCAATTATTGATGGATTGAATCAGGTTAAAAATTTTCTCAATGGAAGGTAGCTGCATAAGCATATGATCATGCTAATTAATGTGAAATTGCAGTTCATATGAGATATGCATTCTTGGTTGTCTTGGGCAGCATAAGATGTCATTTGCACATGCTGATTAATTTGGCAGATTTCAATGACCATTATGTTATTTGTGATGAATAATACAGGTTGTATCTGCAGCTGGTGCTGTTAAGCATGAGGACATAGTGGAGTTGTCCAAGAAATTGTTTACAAACCTTTCAACAGATACTGTAACTACAGCTCAGCTTATAGAGAAGGAGCCAGCAATCTTCACTGGATCTGAGGTCATGCTATGTGATTTTTGACATAAGTTCATCGCCAGTGAGTGGATGAATTCTTAAATAGAAACTGAGCATGTGTTTTGAAGTTAATGTATTCTTTTATTCCACTCAGGTCCGTATGATTGATGATGATATTCCATTGGCACAATTTGCCGTAGCTTTCAATGGTGCTTCATGGACAGATCCAGATTCAGTTGCATTGATGGTGATGCAAACAATGTTGGGGTCATGGAACAAAAGTGCTGGTGGTGGAAAAAACATGGGGTGGGTTCCTTTTGAAATTTGAATGCATTTGAATGGGCAATTCTCTTTGAGCACATTGAGTATTAGTGTGACTGATAGTTTAAGGTTGCAGATTATGAGTTATTTTGGTAACTTTACTTGGACGTCCTTATGAATAATTATTATGTCAAACAAGATTTATAATTCTCTTCTAATTTGGAATATAAGCAGGTCAGAACTTGCTCAGAGAGTTGCGATAAATGAGTTGGCTGAGAGTATAATGGCTTTTAACACTAATTATAAAGATGCGGGATTGTTTGGTGTTTATGCTATAGCTAAGGTGCGTTCGCTATCTCACAATCTCATCATCACCTCTTGCTTTTCCTCTGAATGTATTGTTTTGTTCATGAGATTGAAAAAGGAGAGACTGGAGAGACTGGGTGCAAGAAAAATATCAGAGGCAGTGCCCTGCTGCAGTTCCTAAATAAAAACATGAGCTAGAGAATGTTCTTCCTAACAATACTAGAGTCAGTGCATCTTCTTCACAACAATACAAGTTCTTTCTCAAGGACTGTGTATCTAATATGCTCAAGGCTTCAAGCTAACATATGTAACTTACATGGGTTTAACATTTTGCAACTAGCAATCTGACAAAGGAATTGCAGACTTGTGTTTTCAATTTGTTATATGTTGGGGCCTGATATTTAGGTTTCCATACTTCTATTGGCAATCTTTTTTTAATTTTTTAGTTAATAGTTTTGTATATGCTGAATGGATTCCTTTTTCAGATGACTTTTGTAGTGTGTTGAGTATTAGAGTTTTATCCCAAAGGTGCAGAGATGATTAAAGGAGTGATCTAACTTTTTCCTCAACATTCTCAGTGAGTAGTTTTTTCTGCCAAGGCAAAATTCTGTCTAGATCTTCTCATTTTTATTTGAAATTTTGGCTACCTGGGTCATCTGAAAATGGACCAGAATTCTTGAGGTTGATGTTTTTTGGTCAAAGTTCCCATAAGTCCCCACCTGAAATTCCAGCCAAAGTCCTACTGGATTGGGGGAAAAATTTCCACCAGAAAGAGGCTGAGTTTGTCTACTTATTAACTTACTCCACAATTAAAAATTTATAAAAGTAGAACTGTATGCCAAGTTATGAGAAGGTTTTCAATAGATAATGCTTCTACAGGAACTCATTTCTAGTGTGTTGTAGGTTTCATCCCCAAATAATTAACATATATAAATCATGAACAAATATTAGAAGGCAAATCATCCTTCAAAGTCAAACTGCACACTGATTCAAATATTATTGTCATACATCTGTTTTTGGGAATATTAAAACATGTTGTAGGACTGGTTGTTAATTTTGAGTTAACATGTTCTTTGCTTAGGTCAGTTGCTTCATTAGCCCATTATTTATTCCATTAATCCATTAGCAATCACATTAACCATTATCTTATGACAGTAACTGATGAAAGAATATTCAACATAACTGCAGAAGACAAGTCAAGACAAGAGAACACAGGAATTGGCTCAAGCCAGGGAAAAACCCCAAGACGGGGAAAACCCTTGATCAAATCTTCTTATTATTAATGTCAAATGTCAAAATGACTTGCCAATTTGAAGATCCAACCTCAGACAAGAATATGGCTCAAAAGGTAGCAATTGCAGCACTTTGTCAACAGTAGTCACTCATGGTCTGGTTAGGGCTTCTTACGGAATATTTGTCTTGCTCAACTGTTCCAAAGCATCTTATTTCAAGTGCGGCTTACCCTGGCATTTAAGGAGGTGCCCTCGCTGGTCCTTAGAGTTAATTTGGGCTAGATTCAGCTCTCAAGATTACCACAAAAACCACTTGCTGTTTGCGGCTTATCTGAGCAGTTTTTTTGACCTCAATACTAACTTCGTTAGGCCTTCCTGAAACAAGCTCTCGGACCTGCGGCCCATCTACACAAGAAGAACCCCATATAAAACAACCCTAAAGCATCTTCCATTTAATCCTCAGGTCTGCGGCTATCTTCCCGTTGGATCTCGGTCTACAATGAAAGAGATAAATACTGCCCAAAACACACATTAAATCAGCCCAGACTTGCTCTTGATGGCCTCACCTGCGTAAGAGACTCGACCCTGTTGCAGAGGAAGAACCCAAAACGTAATAGCCCTTCATCCTCCTTTTAGAATTCGATTGCCTCAAACATACATTGGAGCTCTTAATTGTGTTAAATGAGGTTGGAGGACACCTCTATAGATACAAATTTGAGAGGGTCAAGAGACATGACGTTTGGGCTTTATGAGCTGACATGGAGATGATGTCGACCTTGACAATTTGCATATGAGAGGTCATAAACTCAAAAACCCATTTCTCCTTATCCAAATTTGATGATATTTAGGTTGATTTTGGTCCTCTTGAAAAGAGGAATTCAATGCAATAATCTCCATCGAATGAGTTGTCCAAAGTGGAATTTGGCTCTAATTGCCAATTTTAACACTCTCTCTCAACTAGGGAGAATTCCACCTGCCAATTCATTTATCACCACGCCATTCTGTCATCATATACCATCTCTGCATCTCGTCTCAGCTCTGCTGAACATTGGTATAGATAATGAAGAAGAATTGACCGAGATGACTAACAAGACCTTGCCACTCTCCACTTACAAAAGTCAGTACACATAACAAGGGGTCAAACCCCATTAAAGCTTGATCTTAGATCAAAACCGTGCTCAACACCATGCATCCTAGTCATAGGGAGTATGACAATACATGATGCATCCATCGGTAGTGCTACGGTCCCTAACCACTTTTTCCAACTCATTGGCTAGATGAGAGGTACTTCCCATGTGTCCCAGACTACATGGGTAGGATGATGCTGGGCCAACAACAAGGAAAGAATAAATCACAACCTGCTCACAACCACACGTAAGGAAAGGATAAACCACATCCTACAGCCACAAGTCACAACCATCGTAGGGAAAAGTTATACCACATGCTATGTGCATGCAAACTATCGAGACTAGGGAAAGGATGAACCACGTCCTACATGCATTGCAATCAACAATTGTAGGATAAGATGAATCACATCCCACCGGCATGTCAACCATTGATCGTAGGGAATGAGCATCCTACATGTGGGGAAAGGATGAGCCACATACCACTGACATGTCCAGATGTGACAATTGATAGATGCATGTATATGCATCTCCCACTGGGGTATCCGCAGGAGAAGGTGAACCACTCATCCTATGCATATATCATCATAGAACATCACAAGAGAAGGTGAACCACTAACCCTGTACCTATAGAGGAAGGTGAACCAGTCACCCTATGGTCATACATAACTCCAAGAAGTACCAAGGCCCCTAGGAGCTCCCAGAGCTCAATGTTCAACCAAGACCCTTATAGTAGGGTCTATCCATGACTTCCAACCTCTCTCTAAAGGAAGATAAACTTGACTTTAAAATTCAACTTCCTCTTATATTGATAAATGAGAGGATCATTATTTGCCAGACATCATCAATAAACATCATATCTCCCTCTAAACATTGAGAAAGTAAGCTTGCTCAAAACATATCCATCAAGCTATTTGCACCCTGCCATTAATCCTTTGGTCCATGTACCAAAGTCAGCCAATTATAATCATGCTGCTTCTCAAGTAACAAAGATATCATCATTAGAGTCATTAGTCATCATATCATAATCAACTGTCATGTATTTCTTTGTCAATGTCCTTTGACATGATTATCTCTCTTGAAATATCCTATAGCTCCCTGTGAAGTCTTATGTCAGTTGGTCATCTAGCTTTCAACGATGAGCTTGCTAAATGATTTTTGCCACGTGCATTAAACTATCCAATCCATTATAAGGATGATCTTCTCATCCAGGCATCTATATCCATATGACCATTTCTGTATGAAGAGGAGCTGACAAGTAGCTTTTCTTTGGCTTCTGAATTACATCAACTTCCTTCGAATTCTCAGGCTAGAGGAAGTGTGACATCAACTATTGTATGAGCAAAAAATAATGCTGTTACATCAGGGATATCCACGACCAAATCATTTGCCGAGTTGGGCAATTTACTAGAACCTTTGTTAACTTGCTCAGGGACAAGAGTAGTGCAACCATCTCCTTTTCTCCGTGATGCCTATTTGTTGTCATGGAGATAAGTAATGGTGATAGTTCAGACAACCCAGATCAGAAAGATCAGTGGCTGTTGAAGCCATATTGTCAGTAGCAAGATATTCCTTTATTGTTGTATTCCTCTAGAGACTCAGATAGAGTCCAACCCATCAGCGGGTAAGGTTTCTCCTTGTTATCATAACTTGGGTCATTGTGGTCAAGATGCCCACAACCACCTCTGAATTTCATCAAAGGCTTGAAATGCGATGCTAAGCTCTTATAACTGTTCTTCAAGAATGAAGACTTCAAAGGTACTTTATCCTTTGTCCAAGATGCCAAAGACAAAGGTGTTGGAATAGATCCTTGTAGCTTCTTCATAGTGGATCACCTTTCGAAAGATGATATTTATGCTTTTCTTAATATGGTCTACTTGCTTTAGACTGATTCTTCAAAGGTGATGCTATCTTTGACTTTAATGATAGCTTTAGGTATACAAGCTTCTAGGGAGACTGATTCTTTCTCAAGAGATCTTTTGTCAAAGTTAACAGAATGCCACTACAGTACTTCTGCAAAGTTGATTTCTAACTGTTACAAACATGAGTCCCTTTGTGGCACATATACTTCGAGAAATTGCTTCCTTAAAAAGAACATAATCTATAACTTTGGATTTGAAACTTTGGATCTCTCTTTAGAATGAATTTAATAAACACCAAATAAGGCTGAAATATGTATTCTTTGCGGTACAATGATTCTCAATAAGGCCGACTCAATTTATTTATGAGGGTTGGATTCTTTGCAATAGAGAAGTATGCCAAGAGAACAATGAATTATAGTTTGCACATAATATGTCATTTGTCAACAAGGCTACATAAGGTAAGCTAAGAACAATACTATTGTTGCTTCATAGGTTGAATAATTTTATGACTCAATGTTTATCACATTAGCATCAAACATATATCTTGAACTGCTCAGATTGGTGCATGAAAGTCTTCTCAAGTAAACAATAATGGATGCATGTGCCTTCTTTATTCTTTGCTAGTACACAAACACATGAAGTACCCCTTATACTTAGAACATGCTCAAAACTTCTTTGCTAGTCTTTGACTTAAGTTTGCCACAAAAGATAAAGGCTGAAACTTTCATACGCTGAAATATTGTCCTAAGAAGGTTGTACCATTTTACAAGAAACAAGTCTGTAGAGGAATAAGCCCTAAGCCATATGATGCTTCAGATCAGGGTTTTAGTCCTTCAATCATGCTTTAAGAGCTGATACTTATGCTTAAATTGATGAAGATGGATCCTTGACCTTGAAGACCCTTGACCCTTAATCAATTAGAGGCTTGTATAGATGCTAGAGTAGTCAACTGAGGTACATAATAGGAAACCACGTATACCCTTATTTTGATGCAGAGAATGATGTTCGACACAAGTGTTTAATACTGTTGCCACTGTACTTCTGTCCTTTGGAAACCCTCATTAATGTACTGCCTATAATGAAATCCTCATGGTTATACCTGAACCTTGCTACTACAGTATAATGTTAATGATACATCAAAAATCCTTCACTGTATCAAGGACATATACTAATTTGACAACTAAAGACGAAATCCATACTGCCTGTTACAGATAATAGAGCATAGCTACAAGGATAATATGGCAAATATTGTTGTAGCATAAGATGCTTGAAGATATGATGAACTTCTCCAATAGTAAAAACTCTTACTGTTGAAGGTAAACATTCATTACCCAACTTAGGTCAGCAATAACATAACAAGATCAGGGTTCAAATATTGGAAGGAAGGTTTCAGAAATGCATCTTCAACATGTTTGACCTTGTAGAGCCACTTGAAAATCACAACTGACTTCCCATCAGGTCGTGGCATTACCTCCCAAACATCATTCTTCATGATAGAGGCATTCTCCTCCACCGTGGCATCCCTTCAGATTTGCTGTCTATCGACCTCCTCAAAACTAGCTAGCTCTGTCTCCACAACATTTGCCACGAAGCCACCCAACCTCTCTGGTAGTCTACTCTCACTCACTGACCACTTGGGTCTCCCCACTGTTTCCTGAGCCTCCTTCAGGGTCTCCTGAAGCCATCTTGGTTTCCTCTTCCAAGCAATAGTCTCCTGTAGTGGTATGGGAAAATCCACAACTGTTGCCTCTTCTCTTGGCGAGAAAGGAGATCCTGAACTCTGAGATATTGTGCCTGATACCTGCACCAGGTGAGCTTGTGCTAGGTGAAACTGTACCCTGTGAACCTGTCACCCATGAAGAAGGTGTGCCTCCTGATCCTGATGCACCACCTGATGCACTTGCAACCTATGGTGTGGCCCCCTGCTGAGGAGCATGCTGCTCTACTTGATGAACCTCCCGAGACCTCCTCAAAGCCCTCTCCTTCTCAAATGTCACATCCCTCCTCAGGACTATCTTCCTCTGTGCAAGAAGATATATGTGGTAGGCTCTACTAGTCTTATTGTAACCCATTAGGATACCCCTCTGTTGTGGGTTCTAGCTTTGTCCTCTTCTCTTCAGGGACATGTGAATATGTAAGGGACCCAAATATCCTGATGTGCCCAACTTCTGGCTTCTTGCCTTTATATATCTCCTCAAGAGACTTGTTCCCCAAGTCTCTATGTGGGCTCCTGTTTTGAAAATAAACAACAGTGTTATATGCCTCGGCCCACAAGAAGAAAGGTAAACTCTGATCATGCAACATAGCTCTAGCTGCACCCATAATGGTCTTGTTCTTCCTCTCCGCCACCTCATTCTGCTGAGGGTTATAAGGCACAATGGCTCCCTCTTGGTGCCAACACTCCCACAAAAATATCTCATCTTTGCTGAAGTGTACTCACCCCCATTGGCTGATATCAACATCCTGATCTGCCTCTTTGTTTGGTTCTCCACAAGAGCCTTAAACTCTTGGAATTGCCGGAAGACCTTATCCTTGGTCTTCAGGAAGTAAATCCATGTCCTCCTGGAGTGGTCATCAATGAGTGTCACATAGCACTCATATCCAGTCAATCTGACATGGTACATAGGACCACATATATCAGAATGAATCAAATCAAGGATACCTGCAGCTCTGGAAAGGTGTCTTGGTGTACTTTCCAAAGGACACCTACACATATCATGATGCTCAGTGCTGAAATCTGGCAACCTGGTAACCATCTCCCTCAACATTCCAAAAGCTCCATGGTGCAAGTGGGCCATCCTCTTGTGCCACAACTCACAAAAATCACTGCTACTGGTTTGTGCTACCATAACTCAAAGAGGCTGAAACATGAGCCGGTATAGTCTCCCACTACGAGCTCTAATCACATGAGCAAACTCGATACTGGATCTAAAGTTGTAGGAAACGTTGGAGAAGGGTCTGTTTCTGGCCGAAAATGAAATGGAAACGAGGAAAGTCGTACCGTACGGCCTGGAAACACGTTTTCGGCCGCACAGGCGTGTTTCTCGAGGAGGAAACGTGGCCAGTACAGCTAGAAACGTGTTTCCAGGCCGTATACTGGAGTTTCCTTTTCTAACTTGACTCTTTCCTGTTTTTATTTTTTTATTTTTTCGCTTCCAATTTTTTATTGGGCGACTAAAATATCTTCTGGATGCTTCTAGATGCCTCTCAAGTTATAAAAAAGAGGATTTTCTAAGTGGGGCAGCCTAATGTTCAAGCCTATGGCCCTAGTGTTGATATGCAGTTCATGGTAATGTTAAATTCTTAAAGTAAAAGGACATCCATTTACTTAAATTTTTAACATTACCATGAAATGACTCAGGATGTTTGAGAGTGGTTTCGCCTTCATTGGATTTCATATGGAGAAAGTAGAATTTTAGATCTCACTCAAAATTTAGCAGACTTATCTGTTTTTCAGGATTTCAAGATTGAGGGGATTACAATGTTTCCATTGGATTTTGTCATGTACAAGGGTATGGAACTTGTATTCAATCAAGAGAACCAAGCCCTCTATGCAGGGGAGACTCCCAATAATCAAGAACACATAGGGTACTAGGGTATGGAACTTGTATTTAATCAAGAGCACTAAGGTCGTTCGACTATGTAGGAGGAGACTCCCAATCAAGCATGAGACAAGAAATTAGAAATTTGTCATAGCTGATTTTTGATATTGCTATTTTTCATTACGTGATCATTCATGAGTAAATGTGATGTAAATTTAGAGACTTATAGTTTATGTATTGACAATTGACAATTTAAGCATAATGTAATAAATTAGAATGTATCATATATGCTTTATGATTGCATATATTTCTTAAATGTCCTAATATATATATATTATATATATATATATATATATATATATATATATTGCGTTTCCCCGTTTCCAAAATTTGGGGAGGTCACGTTTCGTACCCGTGCCCGTTTCGGAAACTCGTACTTGTTTCCCCGTTTCGTGCAACTTAGTACTGGATCCTCTAGTATATATCAACACTTGTCCCTTCCGAAACAACACCGCGTACCCCCTGTCCTCCAAGTTGGAAATTGATATCAAACTCTTCTTCAACCTTGGAACATAAAGAACATCTGTCACCTTTAGAGGAGGTGATGACTCCCGTTGAAATGAAAGTGTCTCAATACTTGACGCCTTTGGAGTTGTCGTTAAGCCCAACCTCCAAGTCAATGTCATCCTCCAAAAGGCTCGTGAAGTGCTCTCTAACTTCGGTCATATGGTAGGATGCTCCACTGTCTATGAACCATGCACGGGACAAAGTGACACGAGTGGCTAAACTCACCGCCAAAGCACACTCTGAATCAAACATAGCTGTAAAATCATCCACATCTCTTGAAGTTGCAACTCCTTGTTTCTTCCTACCCTTCTTGTTGGGACATTAAACAACATAGTGATCCATCTTCCCACAAACAAAGCATTTCACTTTACTCATGTCCTTCTTTTTAGCCTTCTGCTTCCCCTTATCTTGATTTGCTCCACTAGAAGACCCCTTCTTGATCTTCTTTCCCCTCTTGCTCTTTGCCGCAATAGCAACCATCTTCTCTTCACATCCCCCACCACTCTTGCTGCCACCTCTCATACTCCTCCTGGATGAAATCATCCCACATCCTCTTCCAACCAGGAAAGTGTTCTTTGGCCATCAAGCTGTGGATAAGACTATCCCACTTCTTGGTGAACCCCTCTAAAGCAATCCGAACCAATTGCTCCTTTGGAACAGTTTCTCCAATAGCAGCTAACTCATCCTTTACCTGTCAGACTCTGGTGAGGAAAGATGTCACACTGCCGGTCTTGGTCATCTTGGTGTTGCGCAGTTTTTGTCTCAACACCATCTCCCTGTTTTCATTAGAACTCTGGTGCAAAGAGAACAAGGACTCCCAGTTCTGATATGCATATCTCATCCCTGAAACATGACAGAATAACTGGTCCTTGATGACATCTAGAAGGATCCTTTTTGCCTTCACATTCTTCTTGTTGAACTCAACCAACTGAGCTAGGTCAGTGGGTGCTTGCGCAGCTGCTTCAACCCAGTAGACATGACCCCACAACCAACAAAATGAAGCAAATCTGGAAGCCAAAACCTTCCTCCCTTTGAACTGCTGAAGTCTTGGGGATTTTGGAAAGATATGGTTCACTGTTTGAAGACTTTGGTAGCTTGCTGCCCTCTTTATCAGCTGACTGAAATTTGAGATTTGAGCCTCAACTTAGCTCAACTTTTCTTTGATACCATGTAGAAAATTAATGATCTGCACCTTTATCCCAGTTTACAAGTTTGCATGTGTGTTTATTTGGCCCAACCCATATGTTTTGTCATGCTGATATAAATTTTAGAATGCATTAATTGTAAACATTCAAAAAATACTATTACTATTTTTCACTTTTCCTATCAGCTGAAATTAATACAAAATTTAGGCAAGCATTCAAGCGTGTGAGACACTTATTTTTGGTCAAAGTGACCCCGGAAAAACACCACAGCCTCTTGGGGAAAACCGGTCTTCAAAGGAGGATTTTATTGCTTGAGAAATTAGTCTAAGTACATTAAATTAAGCACAGTGCTTATCTCCCTTCAGCTGAAGCATTAGTTGCAAATTTGAAAATTTGTGCCCACTGATAATTTTCAGATTTTACAAATTTTTCATGCCCAGAATTTTCTGCACCTTCCACAGCTCAACTCAATTTTTGTGCCCAGGAATATGCTTTGAAATCTGTGCTGAAACAGCCTCGATTTCTGTGCAGAATAGCCTTGATTTCTATGAAAAAGGGTGACTGTACCTCCTCAAAATTCATGCCAAACAACTGGAAACCTCCTCGATTTTCGTGCTGCCTGGAGCAGACTCTGAAAATGTGATCAGAACATCCTCAAAAATTGTGCCCAGCTCCTCAATTTTCGTGCCGCTGTCCTTCGAGATTCATGCGGCCATCCCTCAAAATTTGTGCTGCCTCTTCCTCAAAACGTGTGCAGCTGTTTGTACAGTCTCCTCCTTGGAATTTGGTCCTCCTATGGCTGCCTCCCTCCTAGAAAATCGAGCCCTCTTGCTGCAAATTCTCCGTGAAGTTCCTCTCCTCTTTTAATGCTCCCTCAAGTGTGAAGTAAAGAATGAGCCTCCCTTTTCTCCTTTTGTCTCTTAGAAAAGATTGAATCCCTAATCCTTGCAACAGAGATTGGGTTTGCAATAATTAGTGTTTATATTTTACCTAGGCAAAAACCATTTATGCCCTTTATGTAGATGTTGATCTCTGATTAGTTTCATTTAATGCATATTCTGAAATAGAGAAAATCATTTTATTGTATTTTTCCTATTTATGCAGGCAGTCCAATTGACATTCGTTTCACTCACTCTGCTTTTCAAAGTGCATGATGTTATGTTTTAGTAAATGGATATTTGTTAAAACATGTAAATCCATTAGTCTTTCTCTGAAATAACTTATAATGTGCTTTTCATGTTTTCATGCCCTTTTTATAGGGTTTCGATCTCTGATTGGTTTCATTTAATGCATATTCTGAAACAGAGAAGATCATAATAATTTTTTTTACTATCCATGGAGTTGGTCCAATTGACATTTCACTCACTCTGCCTTTCAAACAGCATGATTTTATGTTTTGGCAAATGGATATTTGTTGAAAAATGTAAACAACTAGTCTTGCTCTGATATAACTTGTAATGTCCTTTAAATGTTTTCAGCCAGATAGCTTGGACGACTTAGCATATGTAATAATGCACCAAATCAGTAAGTTGATTTACCGAGTTTCTGATGCAGATGTTACCCGAGCACGCAATCAGGTATATCTGACACTATCTGCGAGCAGCAATTTTTTAGCATGATTTATGATTTTATCTGTTGTATTTCACTATGCAATTGCTCTCTCAACTTAGAAATAGCTTATCTGAATGAATTTCTCATTCTGGATTTGGTTTCTCTTGCCTTATGGTGTTATTTATATGGTATTGCTTATTTATATTGGTCTGTTTATCTTTCAACTTCTGTAGTGGAGTTAAGTAGCATACTCTTGAAATGTTACCACTGATTTAGCCCTTCTTGAGAGGCTTGAAATTTTACAAGAGCTTGTTGCCTTAGTAGCAGTACGAGAATGATAGTCAGTCTGGCCTATGAAGCTACAGATGTTTCATTTGGTGGACAAATAAAATTGTACTCTGTAAATTAGTATCAGCTAATAGTGCATGGAATTATTCTGGGGTGAGCGTGGGTCATTTCTTATTATTATCATTTTTGTAAGTATTTAAGCATACAGTTTTTTTCTCTAATCATGAACTCATTCATTTATTTTGAAAGCACATCATGGAAAATCTTATATTGATAAATTTCAAACTAAGTGGCAAGTTGGAGCTGTCGATGGAATCCAAAGAGTAGTAGTCAACTACACATTTGGATCAATCTTGGCAAAAAAACTTAACTAAAATATCATGTGGACTTCAAAAAAGGCCTACTCAAGTAAATGGGCAAAAATCTGCAGAAGACTTAACAAACTGAAAAATATATCAAGAAGTCGATATTTGACAAATTTAATTAGAAGGCTAATAGTAGGTAGTTGGGAAATTTCAAATTGCAGTTACAAAAAATGATAATACATTGTACATACTATCATCCTTCACCTGTGAGATCATTGTGAGGTATGAGGTCACACTATCAGTCTTGGTCATCTTGGTACTTCTTAGCTTCTACCTCAACACCATCTTCATGTTCCCATTGGAACTCTGGTGTAATGTGACCAAGGATTCCCACATCTCATAGGCAAACCTCATCCCAGTGACATGAGGGGATAGGTGGTGTTGGATGGCATCGAGAATGATTCTCTTCACTTTTACATTCTTCTTGTTGAACTCAGTCAACTGAACAGGGTTTGTAGGAGGTTGCACGGCATTCTCCACAATGTCCCATACCTCCAACTCCTCAAACAAAAGCGTCATCCTCTCCTTCCAGGGGCCAAAATTTTATGCCCCTACCAATTTGTCCTCCACCCTTATACCAGTTGCTATGACCCTTCCCAACCAACACCAAAATTCGGATCTATCACAGATCTGTCACTAGGCAACCTTCCTCCCTCTCAACCTACAGTTCTTTGTGTTTCTGAAGGTGATTTTAGGCCTTCTGTTCACTGTTACAGCAAAAGGTTGCTTGCTGGTCCTTTTAACAGCTGAAGAATACTTTCAGATATGAACTTTCTTTCTCAGATCTGGAGCTTCTCATGCTGTGATACCTTGTAAAAAATTATAAAACATATGACTGATTTATATATAAGATTTACATTTACTTGAAACAAAAAACTACTCTACCGTTTAGTTTTTCAACAACTGATACAAGAGAAAATTTCAAGCACACACATAAGATTTTACAGACTTGTTTTTGGTCAACTGGCCCTAGAAAAACCCACAAGGGGAAAACAAATCTTCATAGAGGATTTTTATTATGTTTACCTGACCTGAGTTGTTGCAGTTGTGTATTTCTTTGTATTATGTTTACCTGATCTAAGTTCTTGTTTTTGTACCTGTTTCTGAGTCGGTAATTCAAGTTATTCAACCATTCCTGGAAATCCCTCTATACTATGTTGGATACCGTGCTCTCTAGTAAACTGCTTCAAGAATATCATGACAATGCTAGCTTTGCTCATAGTAGATAGTCACTTAGCGCTATGCTGTTGCCAGCCTTCAAAATTTCTTAAGAATATTTTAGCTATTTTTACATCATGATTTTGCATTTCAAACTTAATCTCTTTTTGATGTCTGGACTTCTGTTTTGTGCAGTTGAAATCTTCTTTGCAGCTTCATATTGATGGCACCAGCCCTATAGCTGAAGATATTGGCCGTCAGGTAGAGCTTTAATCGTGACATGATGTAGAAAGTGGACAGTACCTTTAAGAAGATATTAACTGAGCCATGCCTTTGTCAGCATTTGTTTTGTATCCTTAATTGATTTTTAATTCTCATTTTTGGAATAGATAAGGTTTCTTTCTTTCTTACAGATGATGTTTCTTGTGGCAGTTGCTTACTTATGGTAGGAGAATCCCAAGTTCAGAACTGTTTGCTAGAATAGATGCAGTTGATGCTGCTACAGTGAAGCGAGTAGCAAACCGATTCATCTTTGATAGGGTAAGTTACATGGATCTTGCATATTGCTGCCAGGAGTAGGCACTAAAGAGGCAGCAATCTACTTTTTCAGGACTTGCATTTCCTGAGTTTACTTTTTTGCACCTGCAGGATGTTGCCATTGCAGCAATGGGACCTATTCAGAACCTTCCTGACTACAACTGGTTCCGACGCCGCACTTACTGGCTCCGTTACTAGATCAATTATTCATTGCCCCGAAACAATAACTATTGTTTGTCATCCTTATCTTGACTTGCAACCTATTGCATTTAATTTGAATAATGGGAACAGAAAAAATGCGATCGTTTTTTTACATGAGATGGCAGGTATTATAGTGTCAGCGTTGTAAGCTGCCAGTATCTTAATATCTATGCAGTTTTCGTTGTCAATTGAAATTCAATGCTCTTATTTGGGGTCATTGTATAAATTATAACTAGAAAATTGAGATCATTCCAAAATGTTTTCCTCAAAACACACATTGAGTGTCATGGAGGTGAACATTTGCGAAGACTTTACAGAGATTTTTAAACAGTTTTCCTCTTGAAATTTTGTTATATTTTTGCAAAAGATCTGTTGCTCCTATTTTGTAGTGCAAATCTGGTTCCATGTCAATCTGTTGTTTTCCGACATGAAATTCTCTATATTCTCACATCTATATTAAGTGATACAGTGCAACAGGGAGTGAGTTTAACATTTCTTTTTCAGTCTGTTCAAACCTCGCAAAGGCTTAATTTGGTGCAGTGTTTCACAATTTATGCTTTTTATTTTGTAACAAAATGCTGGAGAAACCTTAACAGGCATTTACTGCACTCTGGAATAACCTATGTTGCCAGGAAACGTGGGTTTGCGCACAGGGGACGGGGATGGCATTTTTTTGAAACAGGGGCGTGATTCGTCGGTAATAATAAATTAAATTTAATAATTAAATTTGATAATAATTATATAAATTATAATTAATAATATATGAAATTTGAATTTGTATATTTTTCAACTTTAAACAAAAAAAACTTTAATCATTTAAACATGCACCTCATTGAACATTCAACATTCACATTGAAATTTCAAAATTTATCACCAAAAAACTGTTCAATGTTTACATATTAATAAGAATCATGAATTATGTCCATTGTCATACTACATTCAAAATTTGCCTTGAGGCATCTCCAAACATGAACTAGGAAATTTTAAAATACTAAAATAAAAATAGCTAAAGCTTAATGAACAATGGCTTCCTCAACCCATGTCATCAACATCCATGTCAACAACATCACTTGGATCTTCAGCTAGCATGCTCTCCGGGTAGGATTCACTCTCATCTTGAGGCTGCATGAACTAGGAAATTTTAAAATACTAAAATAAAAATAGCTAAGCCTAATGAACAATGGCTTCCTCAACCCATGTCATCAACATGCATGTCACCAACATCACTTAGATCTTCAGCTAGCATGCTCTCCAGGTAGGAATCGCTCCCATCTTGAGGCTCTTGCTCATCCATAACAATTGGAGGTGGCTCAATAAGGCCATCTGGTTGTATCTCCTCTTCCACACACATAGCATCATCTATGTGTTGGTCCCATGTCTTGAAAGGACCCTCCTTGTACCCCGAGTCTTTTCAAGATATGAGACGAAGTGTGCTATGAATGTACACTAAGTTCTTTGCCTTCTTTGAGCCCAACCTATTTCTCTTTATTGAATGAATAAAGGCATAAGTACTCCAATTCCTCTCACAAGATGAAGAACCAGCTACCTGAAATATTAGGGGAAGTCCATTAAATTAATTAAAATTTTAAAAATAGAAACTAAAATTAAAACTAAAATGAAAATTTAAAATTTAAAAATGAAAATTAATTTCTTATATTTAATTGAGAATTTTTCAAATTTTGAATAAGACGAGGAACTTCAAACTAGCTACCTATCCAAGTAACCATATGGCGAATCGCTGCAACTCAGGAGCATCGACACCATGAGGCCACCACCAATCAATTGGATCCTTCTTGCATCTATTTGCCAAAGATGCATGTGAACTGAAGACACCTCGGCCACGTGAAATGGGTAAATTGGAACAACTCAACCAAAAACAAAAATGAAATTCGATGGCTGTGGGTTAGTAAAAAGTTCAGATTTTAACTTTTAAGTGTTTGACATTTGTTAATAATAAATATCATATTATTAATTTTTAAATTTTATTTTTTAAATTTCAATAAAAAAATGTTTACTTGAAATTAAATTTTTTTCTGAAGAACCTAAAGAACCCAAACCGAAGAACCCAAGAACCCGTTAAAGGAAAAGAACCCAATTTTTTTTTTGGAAAACCCGGTTCTTCATAGAAGACCCTGGTTCTTATGGGTTCTTCTGAGAAGAATCCGTACCCGAATCCCGTACCTAGGGTCGGGAACCCGGGACAGGTTCGAGGACCCCACCCCCAGGGTCGGGAACCCGGGACAGGTTCGAGAACTCCACCCCCAGGTTCGGGAACCCGTGCAACATAGGGAATAACTTAAAACCATAGCTTAGAATCACTTCAAAAGCAAGGATAGTTGACTCGATATAAATAATTATCTCTGTATATTTGTATGAAATGGAGCTCTTTTGGATGAACCATAAAGATCCCTGGAAGAACCTCCAAGCAGAATTGATAAAACATAATTGCCAATATAATAATTTTTTTTCCTGGAACAAATTATTTGGTTGAATTCGTTTGTGACCTTTGCACTTACAGGTAGGTTTTACATTTTGCCTTAACGCAGTCAAATGTGTCTTGGGTTTGCAAAGTATTTACCAAAACTTACTGTTTAGTTGGCAATTTAATACTCTGCCTCCTATTAAAGTTGCTTCCTGTTATACTCGAGACACACAATTAATAACTGGCCCAGAAGGTTAGGCACTACACATGGCTTGCTTATACGGGCAAAATGGCCCTTGAGAGGTGTATCGCTGAACACAACTTTTCTGCAATTTTGTTTTAAAAACTAATACTTAGCATTGGTTTGTTTTGAATTGCTTCCTTCAAAGTTAAGACCAGCATTATAAGTGGTTCGGAGAGGTCTGAGAGGTGAACCACTGAACACAACTCCTGTGCAATTTTGTTTGAAAATTATTACTTTAACAATTTTTTTGAAGGCTTCGTTAAAGTCAAAACAAGCATTATAAGCGGCCTGGAGAGGGCAGACACAAGAAGCGGGAAATGACCCTTGAGAGGTGGACCACTTAACATGAGCACTTTTGTTTTGCGAAAGCTGATATGACAGTGAAGATCATCTAGGACTTGCACCTAGCGCTAATTACTTATTTGACATGGGTGGCCTAACATGCCATTATTTGTACTGTTGAACTGTGACTACGTTGGCAATGCAGATTCTTTTGGATGTTATGATATTTTAGAAATGTACAAGGTATATCAATTCTTTACTGCTGAATAATTAAATGTGGAACTAGATTATTACTACAGAATAATTAAATGTTGAACTAGGTGATGCATTGCCCTTGGGGTTGTGTTTTAGTGTTGAAGATGATGGTATATAATCCTACCCACAGAGGTTCATTTCCACTGTAGGCATTTATAAGTAGTTGGGGTCAGCTGCGACTCCCCTATGTGATAATTTTGATAGAAGGGTTATCCCCTGCTGCTGCAGCAGCTTAGTTGAACAAAAGTTCTTACATTTAATGGTTTTGCCCCTTGGGGGCTGTTTTGCCTGTCAAAGCTGGCTGTTTGTGGTGCCTGACCTCTTTGGGCTAGTTGATGTGTTTTTTTGGGGGTTTTCCCATGTAACTGGGCACCCTACTTTCCAGTCTATAGGCAATGGTAAGATTTTTTTTTGGGGTTCAAGGCTTTTTAACAAGGCTTCCATTAGCAATACACTCAATATATGAGCTCAACATGTTACTGGGGAATTGAACCTGAGCTCAACATGGCTATCTTTAAGTATCAAGGGTGATTAATAAAACCTCTTTCACTGGTTTGTAAATTAATCTATTTTACTTACGGTGCGAGTTGATATCTGAAGTTTCTTAATGTTCCGGGGGTGTTTGACTTTGAATTGAGAGCCTTAGGCCAAGAAGGGAAGTCAAGTTGTTACTCAGCGGCAGTGTCTTCTGGGAAATTGATCTAGTACTGTTCTTCAAGACCCTTTTAATATTACCTAATGAAGCAATGGCTTTTAAAAGATAAATCTTGCATAGTTTCCTCAATTCTCGAGCAATGAGATCTGTCCACCTGTCCACCCTGTGAATAATGGCAACGTCCATGTAATACATTAAATTACTGGAGAATCCACAGTAAAAACCATTTTTCCGTCAAATCCCAACTAGGATCCAACATTTGATCCCATTTTTTTTAATTGCATGTGCATTATATATATATATATATATAATTGCCTCACTTCATCCTTCAATTTGTATGCAAAGGTAAGCTATTCTTCAATTCTCAAGGCGGTATATGAAGGTTTTCTAAGCCATTACAACATTATTACAACATTATACTTATTATAACAAATATTGAATAATACTCAATATGAGAATAACGTGTCATGTATGAGAGAATTGAAGCTTGATGAAAAGATAAAAAAATCATTTCTCTCGAACACTAGGAATAAACCCATTTAACAGAATTTATTCAAGTTGTTTATACAATAATATAAAAGAATATCTTCACATTAATTAGTGTGCATTTATTTCTATAATGCACAGCTTATGGCTTGCTGCTCAAACCTAGATTTTTTATTACGTGTCTGTTTTATTTTATTTTTAAGAACTCTAAACCAGCACACACTCTTTGCATTCGATGCGCGTTGTTTGATGTTTCCGTTTTGATGGGAGTTCAAGAATTGAACTGAAGTTATTCTGCCATGGTTGTTATGTTGGTACTAGGTAGGTGCTGGTTACTCTAGTTTAACATTGTATGATCCCCACTGTACTTCATGTGGGTTACTTTTCGAAGAATAAGAAGCTCCCAGTTAGTAAACGGACACCACATGGTAGAAAAACGCAACAAAAGTGACCAAATGGATGCATTGAGGACTACAGAGCATTTGACTAATTTTTTGGTTGGGTTTTCCAGATTTCCCGTCCTAAGGGTTTTGCATTGTGTTTTTAAGTGGAATTTAAACTACTTTTTTCTCCTTGAATTTTTGTTGCATAATAATGGTTGTGGAACAAGTTTTCATCATTTATATCTTAATGAAAATATGGTATCATGGGAGTTACCATAAAGGCGGGAAAAGCAGGGATGAGGAAAATTTTGTTGTTTATTTTGGGCAACAGGAGATTTGCAACTAGAGCTGGATATTTTATGCGCGCAACGAATTCGAGTTTCATGTAATGGAAACATGGCTTCTTCTATCCAGTTTGGCACGCATTATAATGTATGTAACGGGACATTTCATCTGAACATGTGTATTTCAAAATTTATAGAACCCGCACATATTACCAGATGAAATGATCTCCTGAGGATGGCCGTTGATGGCAAGGACGAAGCTCTTTTTACATCACATCACATCACATCTCATCTCATCTTATCTTATCTTATTTTATTTTATTTTATTATATATATATATATATATTATATAAAATAAAAAATAGTATTTATATTATATAAATCCATGTTTGGTTCACAGTAAATATATCAGCAATTACATATCAATTTCAAAATTTCTATCATTTTTATATCAACTTCAAAATTTCTATCATTTTTCTCTTATCTTCGATATATGCTAAATAATTTTCTTGAGGAGCATAATGCTGAGCGACAAAATGAGCGTATACCTTGCAAAATTGCTCCAGCAGAACATAACATAAACAGAACATCAAACCACTGATTGATAATAAAGCTCTTGATGACTATGAACCTGATCTCATGAACTGATCTGCATTTGGGTTAAATTATTTTTTGACTTTAGACTCCGGATGGCCTAATTTGGCCATCGATGCACAATTTTCCTGCTTCCAATTTGCATCCATCATTAATGAGCTTGTTTTCTGCTTTGTTATGGTCTTGTAATGCATGAAAGTATGTTATTGATGAAATATCTTTTACCATTTCCATGCTTTTTCGTGATATTTTCCAAAGATTTTTCCTTCGTCATTGGACCTTTAGCTAAATGCGCTTGGAAATAATTAGAGAGGGTGAATCAATATTTTTTTAAATTTTTTTATATTACGCTAGCTACAATTTTATCACAAATTAAACAAAAACACAATAAATAGAACAAGAATCTGATTTTATTAATGATGCTAGTGAAGACTCCAATCCTCTTTTACAAAAATCTAAGCTCTAATTTCTACAACAAATCTCTAACTTGAAGTCTACAACCTTGATTGAGGACTCCAATCTTCACAACAAACCCAAGCATCAAATTGGTTAGAATGAGGACTCCAATCTTCTCAACAAATCCGAACACCAATTTGGTCAAAATGAGGGCTCCAATCCTCATAGGCTCCAACCTTTCCATATAGTCTTCAAAAATAACTTATGCAAGATGTCTCAAAAAAATGAACTTTCAAGGAGGTCTGCAAAGTCTTTCCAAATTTCCTCCAAGAATGCTTCAAGTTTGCGACAACAAGGCTTTCACAAGTTGCTCCAACAAAAGCTTCAAGTATACTAGAAGATTTTTGCAAGTGTGCACAAGAATGTTTTTAGGATAGCTTCAAATTTTGCTTCAAAAGATATAAAGTATGCTTTTCCAAAATTGAGGATATGTGTGCACTCTCCAAGGTCGAAAATCTTCACATGTCCAAATCTAGTACAAGTTTTTCACAAGGCCGAGATTCTTGCTTCAAGAGGCCAAGAGTACTGCTCCAAAAGAGGGATGAAAGTATGCTCCTCAAGGACTAAGAGTTTTGCTAAGTGCGCAAGAGTACTGCTTCAAACGAGGGCGGAAAGTTTGCTGAATGTTGTAGCATGCTTTAATTTTGATAAGTTAGTTTTTATTTTATAAAAGAGGGTATGAAAAAATAAAAAAAAATGAAAATATGAAAAAATAGAAAATAAAAGAAAGAGATGAAATAAAACCCCATCAAAAGAAAATCAAAATATTTGTATAAGTGTGATTGTTTAAATGCCACTTTATGAATAATTTCCATTTGTAATAATGAAGGTCTGTGTGCAACTTATTTTTATGCCACAACATTTTCTTTTGATTTGAATCAAATTGTTTAATCTTGATCAGATCATTTAAATTTTTGTTCTAAATTAGAGAATAAGTTCAACCAAATAGTTTAATTTTGGTTGAACATTAGAATTTAGAATAAATTAGGTAAATAAAGCCCTATTATGCTTAAACATTAGCCTAAAGTTGTATTAGATTAGGTTTAGATTAGTTAAATAGTTAAAAAAGGGCAGTTAGTCTAAAAGCGCCCTAGTTGGATTAATTTTCATTATTGTTTAATTACCTTGTTAAAGGGGTGATTAATATTTGTAAATAACCATGTTTTATGCTTTTAGCCAAAGTCGTATGCGACAAAACGTCTTGTTGGCAAGTGATAAACTTTGGGCATCAATCGATGGTCATTGGCCGCCTCGCCCAAATCAACGGTGGGGAAGCTTTTCCCACCCCTGGCCATGAAATGAGATAACAACGAGAGGGGTGGGGGGTTGCGAAAAACGGTTTTGCCTGCGCGGGCCTCTCACATGCGTGTCACTCCCTCAACACTTCGCACCCCCTAGCTCCAAACCACTTACCACTACCCCCCCTCTGAAATTTGCCATCCACACTCTCGCGCTTCCTGATATCGTGTCAACAGTCACTCCTCTTGTGCCATCCTCCTCCAATCACTCAATGCATGTGCCCTCTCCCGATATCTCCTTATTGTTCCTGCGTATCTGTTGCCGTTATTAATGCCTTCCCATTGCTGCTCTTCCTTCCTGTTAATGCATTAATTTCTTGATTAGCCGATCAACAACAGCCTCTTGCTGTAACAGTGGTCTTAATTCCTTATAAATATTCATCTCCCCCGTTACATTTGCCTTTCTTCTACTACTCTTTCATTATTTCTATTTACTGTTCTTTTCTACAATTCTTTGTTGAGCTGACATTGTAACTAGAAGCATCCTCTTAGCTACCTCTACACTTTTTTTCCATTCACCATCTCAAAGGACAACATCAAATTGGCGTCGTTGCCGAGGAGCGAAAATTGAACTATTTTCCCTGGGACGACGATTAAAAACTTTTTCTTTAAGGTGAACAAAGAAATTGTAGGTTAAAAATCATTCACTTGGTGACTCCACTAGACCAAGCTGGCTTCTTCAAAACATACCAGATCTCACTTTGACTCAAATTATATCTCCTTTATCTGATCTTGAGAGATTGGTGAGAGAGGCCTCGTTTAGAAGGAGACTTAAAGCTTCTGCTTCTTTTTCTGTACCATTACAACCTGAAGATATTCCAACTTTTGATCCCTTTAGCTCTGTTCCATCCCAATTAAATAAAACTCCATCGAAAGAAAATCAAAAGATTTGCATAAGTGTGCTTGTTTAAATCCCACTTCATGAATAAATTCCATTTGTAATAATGAAGGTCTATGTGCAACTTGTTTTTGTGCCACAAACTTTTCTTCTGATTCGAACCAAATTGTTTAATCTTGATTAGATCATTTAAATTTTTGGTCTAGATTAGAGAATAAGTTCAACCAAACAGTTTAATCTTGGTTGAGCATTAGAATTAAGAATAGATTAGGTAAATAAAGGCCTAATATGCTTAAAAATTTACCTAAAGTTGTATTAGGTTATGTTTAGATTAGCTAAATAGTTTAAAAAGGGAAGTTAGTCTAAACACACTCTGGTTAGATTAATTTTCATTATTGTTTAATTACCTTGTTAAATTGGTGATTAATATTTGTAAATAAACATGTTTTATGCTTTTAGCCAAAGTCATATGTGACAAAATGTCTTGTCGGCAAGTGATAAACTTCGGGCATCAATCAACGGTCATTGGCCGCCCCACCCAGATCAATGGTGGGGAAGCTCTTTGCACCCCCTCTCCACGAAACGAGATAACGACGGGGTGGGTTGGGGGCGATCCGGGACGACAGGATTTGGGGGGGGGTGGGGGGGGGGGGGGGGGGAGCGATGGTGCGAAAAACGGTTTTGCCTGCGCGGGCCCCTCATGTACGTGTCACTCCCTCAACACTTTGCACCCCCTCGCTCCAAACCACTTATCACTACCCCCCTCCGAAATCCACCATCCTCACTCGCGCTTCTCGATACTGTGCCAACGGTCACTCCTCCCACGCCATCCTCCTCTAATCACTCCATGCCACATGTCGTCGTCTGATATCTCCTAACCGCTTCCGCTGATCCTTTGCCATTATTAATGCCTTCCCGTTGTTGCTCTTCCTTCCTGTTAATGCATTAATTTCATGATTAGCCGATCAACAATGGCCTCTTGTTGTAACGGTAGTCTTAATTCCTTATAAATATTCATCTCCCCTGTTACATTTGCCTTTATTCTACTGCTCTTTCACTGTTTCTATTTACTATTATTTTATGCAAATTCTCTGTTGAGCTGACCCTGTAACTGGAAGCATCCTCTTAGATACCTGTGCACTTTTCTGCCATTCACCATCTCATAGGACAACAAAGAGTTTTGCTCCAAGTAACCAAATATTTTGCTTCAAATGAAGGCCAAACTCTGCTCCAGACGGGCCAAAAAGTCTTGCTCCATAGGGGCCAAAATTCCACTCTAAACAATGTAATCATCACAAGTCGAAATCTTATAATAGGTTCGAAGTTGTTGAATTTAGGCCGAATACATGCACTGTAATATTTGTTTTTAGACGTTGAATCCTGAGGTCAAACAAGGCTGATTTTAGTGTCATAAAAGGGTCAAAACAATGATAGAGATATAAGCCAATATAGGGTTGAAACAGTGGTAGAGGTTTGGCTGTCCACATGGCCAAAGTATTCTTTCTCCATAGGGCTCCAACACTGTCCTTTACAAGAGCTAATACGTCGAGTGCTAACCTTCAACAAATGATACATTATGTGCCTTAGAATTAAGGGCTGCATTGTTCCAAAGATATCCCAAAATCTGTTCAACAATTTACCAAAAACCTTTAACCCAAAACACAAATAACGTTAAAAAATATTCCTTCAATTGCCTCCTAAGTTTATGAGAAATGAACCTCTTTACTCTTGCCTCAAGTCCGGATATTCCTTGTTATTTTCTTAGTTGAGTTGAGGGTCGAATGGAGGAGAGAAAATTCATATTTATATTAGTTAATCATTCATGAACTGACACATCTGTTGGGAGAACGGGGCCTGACTTATGTTTATGTAGGCTGACTTGTCTGAGAGGCAAAATTTGGATTTCTGAACTTGTTAATTCGAATTTTCTTCAATAAGGAGTTAAGAGGCAAGTAAATATTCGTTGGAAAGGGCTCCAAGTCCTCTACAAGCCAATGTAATTATCTTCTTGAGCTGGTGTCTCCTTTGACATCAATAACAAATACTCTTCCAACAAATGCGGCAAAATAAGGACGAAATCTCCTAGGATTGAGATTTCTTTCACCTGCTTTTTTTTGGAAACCAAGAAACCCTTTTAAAGACAATGAATCTTTGCTTGATTATTTGACAGATGATCATGTTCCCATGAGTACCTTAACACTTCGTCATCTCGAGGGCCATAAAGAGGCCCTCCCCCTCTTTCCACTCGTGGATTTCTTTTGGATGCCCAATCAAAATAGAAAATCAATCCTTGTCTACTATCCTTCCAAGTTCTGAATTTTACATTTCCCATTCTAAGCTTCCAACATTCTCCCATATTTTTATGATTCCAACCAGTAATTTGTGGGTTGTTATCAAGACCTAGTAATTCACTGAGCCATACTTGCTCACGGTGATCCAACCCTTTCATAGGGGAGCTACAATCCCGCTTCTGAGCTTCAAATTCGATACACAATGATAATGCTTAATTGCAATGCTTTGGCAAAACAATTTTTTTGGCATATAAATTTGGGGAGGGCTTCCCAATACATTTCGAGAAGCAGTTTCTGTATAACATTTCCTTTGTAATTTTTCTCCCATGAGGAGAATTCTTACATAACGAGTACCCTACGGTGGAGTGGAGATGTTACCTCCATCCATACCTTTTTGTATACTCACATTCCAAATAAATATGAGAGATATCTTCCACTTGGTTCTTGTAGAGAGAACATCTTGAGGGGCTATGGATGCCTCTCTTTTTAAGGTTCTCAATGGTCAAGATTTTCATATGTCTAAGGAGTCAACTAAAGGAATTCACCTTTGGATTAGCATTAGTCTTTCATAATTTTTTCCAAATGTTCAACTTTGGAGGCACGTTGGATAGAAAGAGCAAAGCCACTGACTATATAATCTGAAACATTTCAACCAATTTGATCTTCATCCTCCTTTCTCCAAGGCGCACAACCTATCAGCTGTTCACAGAGCTTGGCAGTGAAGCAATGGAGATTTGGTGGAACACGCCTTAAGTTCCAATTCATCCAATTTCCATCTTCATCCCAATTGGAGATGTTAGCCAATGCAAATTTCCTTTGAGCACATAAATATTCTCATAGGGGAAGGAATTCAAGTAATCGCTCAAGAGATTGTTGGTACATAATCTTGTATGTCCATAGATTAATATTGTTACTGAAGAAATTTGAACCCCCACTCCGATTATTAATTTTCCTTATCACTCCATGCATTTGGTTTTAAATCCAAGCATGATAAAATTCTAAAATATGAAAATGACAATATTTTCTGAAAACACAAATTTATAGATTTCACAACTGCTGAAATTGCAGAAATAAAACACAACAAAATTATGACAGCCACACACAGAAAATAACACAATGATTTTTGGTCATTGTGACCCTGGAAAAACCCCCAACAACTCTTGGGGAAAACTAGTTTGAGAGCTCTTCTTTATTTCTGAAAATGCTTTTACATAGAAATTGAAATACAGAGTAAAAATTCCAGCAACCACAAATTACAACTTATCTCGATTTTCGTGCTTGAACTCTGCCACGAAAATTGTGCCAATCAGCGAACAACGAAAACAATTTTTTTTTCTAGCAATAAAACAACATTAAATGCTGTACGACCTACCTCGAAAAATGTGCCCAAAACTTGCTATATAGATTGTACAGACTGTACGGATTTTAGCAATACGACTACCTTGAAATTCTTGCCCAAATCTGCCTCGAAATTCATGCCCTTGTTATTGTCCATCTTCCTCGATTTCTGTGCCTTTCTCCTGCTGTACAGTTTTGCCTTGGGATTCGTGCCAATAAATGTTGGTGCCCAGATTTGTTGAAATGTCTTCTTGCTGCTCTCCTTCACTTCCTCACCGCTCATAAATTTTCTCCTTGCTCTCTCTTCTCTTTCTCTCAAATGCTCATGAAAGAATGAATTGATCTCTTCCTCTTCTCTTCTCCTTTTAACTCTCTAAATGACCTTGTGGGTTACCCTAAGATCTAATGGTTGAGATTCATTTAGATCTAGGGATGATAATAAATCTGCATTTAATCCTCACTTTCTATTTTTTAACTCACTCACTTAAATAAAGACCCACTTAGCCTTTTATTTCCATAGTCACTTTTTCACTTTCTACTTCTTCATTGAATTTAATAAAGTCACCTTTACATTAGAATGTAACTTTATCACTTATAAAATCACTTTAAAATTAGAATGTAACTTTACCACTTATAAAGTCACTTTTAAATTAAATTGACTTTACCACTTATAAAGTCACTTTAAGAGAAAAGTAAAAATAAATTTGGACACTTTTCCCTAGGCAAAGATCAAAGCCTTAGGGAAACACTTGTCCATTGGTACCCAAATTTTAACACTCCCTCTTACTGAGGAAAATGTTCCTCACCACTCCCATCTTGTCTCTAAAGTAGACATGCTTTCCCCGTGGTAAGACTTTGGTGAAAATGTCCGCTACCTTCTCATTTGTGGAAATGTACTTAAGATTGACAACCCCCTTTTGGACATAGTTTCTAATGAAGTGATATTTGATCTCAATATGCTTTAACCTGTTAAGAAAAACTGGTTTCTCCTTGAGTTTTATGCAACTTTGATTGTCACAGTCAATTACTGAAGGTCTCAATGCCTGGCTAAATAGACCAAACAACATTTTGTGAAGCCATATGGCCTCACTACTAGCCAAACTAGCAGCCATATACTCTGCCTTAGCTGAGCTCAATGCAACTGACTATTGTTTCTGGCTAATCCATGAAACAACTTCCGAACCCAACCCAAAATAACACCCGAAAGTACTCTTCCAATTTGAAGCATAACCTGCCCAATCTGAATCCGTGTACCCTGCCAATCTCATTGCATCACCCTATCTATAATCCAGACCAAAATCCACAATCCCATGCAAGTAACGAAGAATGTGTTTTGCAGCCACCAAGTGCACTCTCCTGGGCTCACACATGAACTGACTCATAGTGTTAACTGCAAAACATATATCTGGTTGAGTGTTGACCAAATACATAAAAAAACCAATCAACTGTCCGTGTAGAGTAGGATCCACCAACTCGGAATCAGAAGCGTGAAGCTTCTTCCAGTTAGTGATCATAGGCGTAGACATGGGTTTGCAGTCCTCCATGTGAAATCTGCTAAGAA